>JAVSCE010006865.1:0-238200 GCA_032199065.1 Smutsia gigantea | reverse complement strand
GCGCCGCCCGCCAAGGCCCCACGAGAGCCGGGCGCCCGCTCCGGCCGCGCAGGTGCCGCCGCAGGGCCGAGGCGGGCATCCAGCGGGGACGCCGCGGCGCTTGCGACGGCGCCGGGCCACAGGTGGTTCTAACCTGTGCGGGGACGCAGGCCGGAGACGCCAGCCTCCTCCCGCCTGGGGCGGGCGTGGAGCTGTCGGCGCGCCGCGGAGCCCTGGTACCCCCCCACGCACACTTGGACGTGGACACGCGTGCGTGCGCACGTTTCCGCGGGACGGAACCGCTTTGCTCCTCTCGGTTTCCCTCTGATTCTTGCGTAGCCGCTGGCCGCCGGGACCTAAGCGCGAGGCGCGCTCTCCACAGGGGCCGCCCTGGGCTGCTCGGCCAGCGCCCGGTGCCCGAGACGCGCAGCTCCCCGTCCCCCGGGAGGCATTCAGAGTGTGTAGGCGTGTCTGTGAACGCTGCACAGGAGTATTCTTGAGCGCGATTAAAATTTACCTAAATTCTTAGTTTCTCAAAAGGATTCTCAAGCCAGGCATTTTGAGCAGCCGGTCGTGGCACTTGGCACATGTTGGAAGAAAATAAGCAAGGTTAAAAAGAAAAAAAAAAAGAAAACACGCTGTCTTTTTTTCCTCCAAGTAATGCTCTTTGCCCAGCACTCCGTTCCATCCCGGGTGCTCTGCTCATGCCCTCACATTAGTGGTCGGGCTAGGAAACCCTAGGCATTTACCTTCCAAAGCTTGAGAACATTTAAAAAAATCTGTATTATGGCTTTCAGGTAGGCAGGGGTTTTTTTGTTTTGTTTTTTTTTGTAATTCCACTGTTTTGTGTTCTGCTGGTCATTTTCATAAGAAGGAAAATGTGTCATCATCACAAAATCAGTTGTGATTAGGAGCTTCTTTCAAAAAAATGGTTGCCCTGGGGGAAGCCGGTTCAGTTTGGGAGAGCTAAGGACCCTTTCCAGCTCCTAACTTCGGTTGCCGAGTGCCTGTGACTTAAAGGAGGCGTTTTAATTGCCCTCTGTGTCCAGGCTTGCCAGAGAGACAATGATGCCCACCCGCTGTCTTTGACCGGGTTTCCCAGTCCGTGTTTAAGAAAAGGATCGGATCAAATCTGTGCCCAGCAGAACTGAATGTCCTTGTTTTCGCTCGCCTGCATAATTGCCCTTCAAATCTCTGCTTCCTTCGGAGGAAACACACTATTTCCTTTGTTTAACCAACTCCTTCTGAAAGAAAGTGAATCGAGACCCACTAGTTTTCTTTCCATTCAGTTTTCCGTTATTTCAGGGAGCCCCTTTTTAATGCCATGAATGTCTATCCGACGTGCAGGGATGTAACATCCATATATTTGGAATATAATATACTTATTAAAATATATTAACTGTGGATTATGAGGGGAATGTTAACCTAAGAAAGTAGGTATTTGGTTATGTTTAGTAACCCCTAGTTCACTAGACTCTAGTATGAAAAAAGCTGACACTTAGTGCCCTGTATTTATCCTATAATCTAATGGTCTATTTATGTCAAAGTAGGTGCCTCCTCCCACGAGGCGTTCTGAAGCACAGGCCAGCAAAGTCTCTCCCGCCCCCGCCAGGAGGTCTGGGAAGATCGCTGCATGAAATCATCTATTGCCTGATGCATACTGGCAGCAGATACTGGGAGGCTGGCAGAAGATAATTGTTACTTAACCTGTTTTCTCTGTAGAGTGTCCTTAACCAGGGAAGTAGGGTCACACGGAGCTCACATTTTATTGTGGGCAGTGCTCTGGGCATCTTTTTCAAGGCATTGGTAATTTGGGTAGAGCTCCCAGGCATTAAGAAGCAATCCAAATAACGTGTCAGTTGTGCAAGAAAGATAGTGTTAATGGTCTATGCAGCACAACGCAAAATGAAATTTGGGTGAAAATATAGCAAATTGATCAGCATGAAATGCCAAGCATATATATATGAATATGTATACCCAGATTGGCTATTAGTTTTGGTGAAGTTAAGGAACTAAAAACTTTCCACCTAAGGATGTGTTATAGAGATAGGCGAGCTGGTGTCTTACAAAGATGACCTGGCGTTGGGCGTGCCCCAAACTTCAGAGCAGGTGAGCTGTACCGGAGCAAAGGGGCATGCACAGGTACACATCATTTTCCCAGGGAAGTTAAGGGGGCTCATAGTTTCTTTTTAGTATCACCTAGGAAGTTTGACTTCTTAGAATGGTTTTGTCATTTTATGATTACTGTTTTATAATTACATTAACAAAGAGATCACTTTTTGAAGTTCTAATTTCAGGTGTTTTTGGAAAAAAAAACAACTTGCATTTTGGATGTAGAAAAGGTCATGAGGAGACCGAGGAGCCTGGATTCTGCTGATCAGAATGAAACAAATGTTGAAAGACTTTTCAAATCTATTGATGGTGGTGCTTTGTGACTATGGTGAGTACTGTTAAGTTCACTTAATGCAACAGGTATCAGGGAAGGGACATAAATGTGAGGCTTGTGAGTGCACTGAGGTGGGGGACCCCGCGTGGAGGAGGCAGGGCAGGGTCCACAGTGCCTTAGAATGGTTTTGTCTAATTGCTTTAGAAGTGGTGCCTTCTAAACTGCGATCCTCGCAACCCCGAGTTCTCTTAGGACTCTACGTTATTGAAGAGTATTTATTTATTAAGTATATTTTTCAGTCTTTAAAAAGATAACATAAACGGTTCACTTTCATTTTGACCCACTGGAGACAAATACGTGATCCAAGTTCTCACTGATTTCCTAGTAATTCAGTATTATACATTTAAACTCCACTCACATGCACATGAAATGATGCCTTACATATTCGGAGTCTACATAAGATTTCGCTTGAGAGTTTTGCTGCCAGAATATCTTTGGAACTGATGGGGATGTAATCCTTGCCGACTCTACGCCTTAGGTAAGCTTTTTAATCTCTTTAAACCTTAGCAATAATATTGACTTCAAGGGTTGTGATGATATAATAAAATAAAAATGTGAAACACCTTGAATGCCTGAGCATATGGTAGGTGCTTAACGTTACTCTGCTTTATTCAGTAGGTTTCACTGAAAATTGAGTTTATTACTCAGAGTTTTATGCAGCTACTGCACCAGTAAATTCAACAATATAATACTCACTGCTTTTCTTTTGGAGATTTCCAGGTATTTCATAGACATCAAAGCAGTTGATGGTATAAGAGTGGAGATTGTTTTCAAATTGATGAAAAATTGTGATCCAAGAGATAGAGAATCCTGGCTCTTGTGTATCAGTGACACAGCCACTTAAAAGGACCAGTGTATGTATGGTTCATTTTGCCCAGTGACTCTCCTTCCTCAGTCTTTTTAAGTTTATTTAACAAGAAGATGCTTGATTGACTGGAAACCAATCTGGGAGTTATTTCTTTTAAAGTCATTTATTGCTGCTTTAAAGCAGATTGCTCTGTGTGTAAAAGCAGATCTCTGCTCAGCCACATAAAATAATGAACGTGTCCTTAGTTTCATAATGATAAATAAAAACATCAGAATTTTCCACTTAAAGTCTGCAAGTATGTTTGTCATTGTTGAGAGCATGATGTCTTACTGACATGTAAAAATAAAAGTTGAATGAGCAGAAGACAGAGCATAGAAGTTGAGTGCTGCCCGAGCTAATAGAAGAGGAGGTATTTTTATTGATCTGGGTTTTTTCCCCTCTTCATTAGATATTGATCAAAGCCTGCCATTACAAGTTAGGTTTTTTTTTAAACAACGTGCTTATATTGAGTTGCTTGTTAATTTAAATATAATAAAGCAATGAGGAGAGAGGAAATTAAAGAGAAAATCAAAATGAAGTAGTAATTAGAATGTGGTAAAACCAAATTGTAGTTTTCTAAATGAGAATGTATTCTTGTCCGTAAAAACCAGCGATCTATGGTAAACTTAAAAGTTCTCTCTTTTGTTCGCATCTTCTTTCTGCAGGGGCTGGAACTTAATTGTTTATGTTTTTTTCCAGTTCCAGCTGGGTCTATGTGTCTCTCATTGATAGGCCGCCCATCAGTTCAGAATCTGGTCTGCCTCACTGACGATCCGTGCACTGACAGTAGGCTTTCACTAGTTAACTAAGTGGTGTGTGCCTCTCGATCTTAAAATACGTCACCGAACCCTGAGGCCCCATCAGATGCCAATCAGCCTGACCTTTGGCTGTGGTGGGTGCTGGAGTCGCTTAGCCACCTGTTCACAAAATGGTACCAGGTTAGCTCTGCACCTGCTCCCAAGATGTACCGTAATTAGCCCCTTTCCTTAACTTTGAGTTACATCTGTCCAAAAGGGAGTATCCCTCAGCCTCTGTTTTGACTAAATGAAGAAAAAAACCAACTTTATCCTGTTACAGTTTTTAAGCAAGTGGTGATCAAGTATCAAGGTCCATCCAGATTTTACATGTTTTCTTTTACATGTTTCGTCTTAAATAAGAAATGGGTGAAGTGTGAGCTAATTAAAAACAACTCTATGTGCCGGTATATTCATGGGCTGGGTCTAATAATTGACTGAATACACATAATGGTATATTCAAAGAATACCAACCCAAACACCGCATTGAGCCCCTCTGGACACACATGTGATGTGATCTGTATAGATTATAATCATATATGCAGTGCATATATAATAATAATGAAGTCACGCTTTCATGTGTTTTTAAGCCAAAAAGGCCCTGCAATGCCTTCAGTCTAGACTTCTCGTCCCTCTGCTGCAGGCAGCTGATGGCGGTGTCGCCCAGTTCTGGCTCCTTTGATGTGTATTTGGATAAGGCTCAGGACAGAAACAAGGATGCCTATGTGTCTGTGCTTTTTACACCGTTTACTTCACCGCTCTGATGGGTTTCTTTTAAAAACGCGATTGATCTTAACCAAGTGACCCCTGCGGGCCCGCAGTTATGGTCCTGTCCTGGCCGATAGCAGGTACTGCAGTGTCATTAAAGCTGCCGAGGGTCCGCCTGGCTGTTTCATAGACATCCACTCTAGCCCTTGGCTGACCCATGCACAATCCTTACTCATCTACAAAATTCTGCGTCGAACATACCAGGGGCACTGGTTCCTTGGCTAGTGGAAATAAGTACTTAAACACCAGAAAATGATACACTCTGAAGTATAATTAGGGTCTTCCATTTTAGGTAATCCACAGTCGTTTGTAGTGTAGCATTTAAACTAAGTTTTTTCTCACTTCATCACTGTGCATCCATGTCCCCCATTTAAATGTTTAAACACCTGAATGTGATTCAAATGAGCAAAGGGAGGTGTTGGCTTCTTCCCTTGTGAATTTTCCATTGTCACCTTGCTTTATAGATTTCCGTTGCAGGCGCACTGTTGAATGTGATATTTAGCACTAATCCGTCCTGTTAAACGTGGCAGGAGAGAAGGTGGAGGGGGAGTGCAGGGTCGAGCCTGCAGGACCTGCCCTCAGCCTCTCTTGGCAGCACCCTTGGCCCGGGTCAAACGTCTCTATGTCTGAAGCGCTGTTTTCCTCACTGTCACCGACAGTGCTGCTAAAGCCCATTCTGACCATTTCGTTTCAGTTCTGGGAGAAGCTGACTACCTCCTCTTGGCAGAGCCGGGCCATGTAGCGCTCAGCAACTCCACAGTGTCTCTGAGCTTCCAGTATCTTGGCGGCGCTAACAGGACGCAGAGGAACGTGTCTGTCCTGCTGCTGGATGCCAGCACCAATCAGACCCTCACCACCAAGCACCTCCTAACCAACCAGTCCCAGGGGACGCTCGAGTTTGAGTGCTTCCACTTCAAGGCGGCGGGAGACTACTGGTTCACCGCGGCCCCAGGCGTGACAGGCAACAGCAGCCCAGCCTCTGGGTGGGAGGGAAGGGCCCTTCTGAGGGCAGAGTGGCCTGTCTTCCACCTTGACTTGAACAGGACGTCCAAGGCAGCAGGAACCACCTTCCAGGTGGGCCTTTTCACCAGCCAGCCACTGTGTGCGTTCCCCGCCGACAAGCCTGACATCCTGGTGGACATCGTGTTCACCGACAGCCGTCCTGAGGCGAGAGCAAGCCGGGGACAGCCCCTGGAGGTCAGGACCAGCAAGCGGACGGAGCTCTCTCAAGGCCAGTGGGTTGAGTTTGGCTGTGCGCCTGTGGGGCCAGACGCCTGTGTCACTGTGGTGCTGAAGCTGTTGGGCCAGGACTCGGTCATCACCTCCAGCGGCCCCATCGGCCTGGCCCAGAGATTCGGCTACGAGCTGCTGCTGGTGCCCGAACTCATGTGCGAGTCCAGCCTGGAGGTAATGGTGTTGCCCCCGCCCTGCGTCCCGGTGCACGGGGTGGTCGCCGTCTTCAAGGAGGCCCCCAGACGCCCTGGGGAGAGGACTGTGAGGCTGGCTGAGAGTGGCCTGGCCTTGGGGGAGAGCAGAGCCGTGTTCAACTGCACTCTGTTTGACGTGGGGAGGAATAAGTACTGCTTCAGCTTTGGCACTGCGAGCGGAAGCCGGTTCTCCTCAAAGGACAAGGAGTGCATGCTCATCCAGAGAAATATAGGTTGGTATCGAGATTTAAAACATGTTTTGATCAAATTGTGTCTTCCTGCAGTCAAATGTATTATTTTGAATTTAGGTGAACTTAATTTTCTATGAGCTGTTCCATCATTTTTATGGCTCAGTCCTCATAATGTTCCAAATGACATTATCATCCTTACCTGAAAAATTAAGAGGACTGGTAAACAGGCCCAGCTCACCACTTACTTATACTCTCTTGGTCTCAGTTGCCCTTTCAGTAAAATGGGGATGTTAAAAAGAGGATCTGTGTCAGACAGCTGTGAGAACTGAATGAAATAAACACGAGTGGTTCTTGGCATACTGCCCGGCATATAGGAAGCACCAGTAGGCGTTAGCTATTATTTCATTGTATGTAAAAACTTATTAGCTCATGTGGCACGTCAGTGGCAGACGTGATCAGAATTCAAAGCTAACTCTCAAATTGTATTCAGTGTCTTCTGGCTTCCTCTAGTTGAGTGTGTGTCTTTCTATTGTCATTCATTGTAGGGATGAAGCTTTCTTAGTGAGATTTCAAAGCAAGATTTCTAAAAACTTCACCCAGCGCCCCATGCTTTGTGTAATGCCCTCTCTAATCCCAGAGAAGCGGGGTTATTGTTATTCCACCTTCCCCCGCACGCCTCTGAACTTCTTTCCTGTTTCCTGGGCGCAGCCTGATCTTGGCAGCAGGTTGATCTGGCGGAGCCTGTCTGCTTCAGTCACATCTGTGTCCCCACTGAGCCCTGCGCCTCCTGTGCCTCTGCCCATCTTTGTGACCCCAAGTATCTCTCGCTCCCAAGCTTACCACCTCCTTTCTTCAGAAGAAGTCCCTTTCCTGTGACTCCCCCGCCACTGGCCTCTTCCCTGCCACACTTACCTCCCTGCCCAGCCTGGGTTCCATGGCCCACCCTTCTGGTTACTCTGCCACCAATACCCTAATCCCCTCGGTCCTGTGGGTCTTCACGCTCCAGCTCTGCATGGACCTTGCGATGTACCAGCCTCCTGGGAGAAGGTCCCACCCAGACGGACGGGGGCCCTGGGGCTGGATCATGCCTCCCACCTGAGCCGGACCCACCATGCTGCCCAGCAAGGTGTGCTGGCCGCTCAGGCTTCTGCTCTACCACAACTCTTTCCGGCCTTCTCCGCTGCCCATGGCCCTCACTGCCTCCCCCGGCTAACATTCAGGGCTGACCATGCCTCCTACCATGCCGAGTATCCGGAAGCTGCCGGAAGGCTCCCTCACCCCCGGCAGAAATATCTGTAAGCCTGCAGGCATTGGTCCGCTCTGTCCGCCTCCTGCTTTCGCCACAGGATTGGTGTCATTCCTCCAACGCAAGGTCAGCCCTCTCCTCCGCAGGGACCCGACCCGTCTGCCTGTCTCAGGAGCTTTCTGTCAGTCACTGTCCTGCCAGTCACTGTCCAGCCAGGCCCTGTCCTGTCACTGTCCTGTCAGTCACTGTCCTGTCAGTCACTGTCCTGTCAGTCACTGTTCTGCCAGTCACTGTCTTGTCAGTCACTGCCCTGCCAGTCACTGTTCTCTCTCTTCTCTGTCCCTTTACTGGCTCATTCCCATCAGCTTGGAAAGGTACTTAATTCTCTTACCTAAAATCAAAACAAAACCCACTCCTCAACCCCTGCTTGTCCCTCAGATGACACTCTTTCTCTCTCACACCCCATGTTCTTGGAAAGGTCTCCACACTTTGAGTTCGTTTCCGTGCCGTGCACTTTTCAACCCATGGCAAACCCATGTCCCTCCCCCGAAAGAGCTCTTGCTACAGCAGCCAGCAGATGGCTTCCAAGTCCCCAAATCTGGGGACACTGCAGTCCTTAACTTCCTTGGCCTTGATTCTGCGCCCTCACACACACCTTACCTCCCTCTCCCTGGCTGTTCCTCCATGGTCCCTTTCGCCTGTGTGGTCCCCCGCCTCACCTCATCCATAGGTGCTAGGTCTCTGCACTTCCTGATCTTCCCCTGCTCTCGCCAGGTGTTTACTCTCCTGATGCTGACGACGCAAGGTTGGCATCTCTGCTCTGCACCCAAGTGAGCCAAACAGCTGCCACCCCTCGGGTGTCCCCCATGCACCTCAAAAGCGACATGCCTGGAATTGGACCCATCGCCTTATCCCTAAATTTGCTCCTCATTGTGGGGCCCCCCCACCTACCAGTGGTTCAGATCAGAAACCCGGGAGCCTCCCTTTCCTCCATCAGCTCCCATAAATAGCGAACCACCGAGTCCTGTGTTTTTTTTTTTGTCTCGTCAGGGTCTGCAGGTAGCATGTAAATGATTTACAGCAAATATATAATAGATGTTGCCAAAAGTGACTATTTGTGATCTTATCCTATTAGTGTAAATGTTTATCTTTCTCTCTACAGAGCTGTTACTGTGTCTAGTTACCTGGGGCTGAGGCTCTGCTAGGGAGTGTTAGTAATACATGGTGACAGGTACCCCAGTAACTCGAAAAAATCTAAACCGAGACATTCTCAATGCTGAATACATCTGTCCCGGGTGTTTCAGATAAGGGACTATGAGCCTGCATCGCAAAGCAGAAAGTCCATATATAAGTTGAGAATTTTCTAATGATAAAGGATATAAATCCGTATTCACATAGTTTTTTAGTTTTTCTTAACAAATAAAAAGTGTGTATATTTAACAGACAGTTTTCTTGATAATTTAAATTTTATAGCCATGTAACCATTTCTCTGATTAGACAGTCTTGTTTTTCCTTCATAATGTAATTGAATGGGAGCCTTTTACCAATACTAGTAGTACATTTCGCCAGGAATCACCCCCGCTGGTTTCTTCTGATTTACAGGTGCTTGCACTAACAGTGTTTTTAATTCTTTGCCGGAGTCTTTTTAAACCACTTGTCTATTTTGTGAGTTAGTTTACCCAAAACTAGAAAATACAATTTTAAAAATTCACATAGCAGACCCATGGATGCTTTAATACTCCACGATTCTCTGAAAGTGAATTAACCAGTAAGCCCTCCCACCTAGTGGAACCCTTCTTGTCCTTTGGGATTACCTTAGGACAAGCTGATGTACTGTATGTGACCACCTGACATAATAAAGCTAACATTTGTATAGTGATTACTTGGCACCAGGCACTGTTCTAAGTGCTTTATGAATATTAACCGATTTAATCTTCATAACAGCCCTAGTTAAGTTTATCATATTGTCAGTTTTATAGGTGAAGAAAGAGGCACAGAAAGATCAAGTAACTTGCCCAAGGTCAGTGGTAGTTAGACTGGCTTTGGGGTTTGCTTCTAGCACTGTTCTCTACAGTCAACTGTCAATCCATATATTAAATAATAGAAAGCTTTTAGATAAAAAGAAAGTTACAATGTTTTCCTCCTCATCTCACTGGTTCGTCTTGTTTGTTGGCCCCTCTTGAAAGACACATAACCCACTTCGGAGCTGGCTGGGCCGGGTGGGGGCAAGATCAGCTAATAAAAACGAGCCTTGTTTTGCGCACAGAAAGTCCGATCTGCTTATCCACTGTTTTTTGCTCTTTTTGTAGAATTTTTGGATAAGCGTGTTTTGTTAGTTAACTTTGTCTCTTGAGCAAAATGTCTTGCAGATGTGAATATTTCATATACTGCCTTCCTTCAGATAGCCTTGGGGGTGGAAGGAAATGTCCCTTTTCCTAGTCCAGACAAATTTCGCTCATTCAGAATTCATATTCTCTAGAGTGGCCTGAAAGGCATGTTTACTGACCAAGACAGGCTTGTTATGTACTGTAAGTGCCTGTGTGGACATCTAACCAGGACAAAACAAAATAAAACAGCTGTTCATTCGTGAAGTGAGACTATTTGGAATACTGGCCATCTTGCTCTTCATTCTAATACATGAACCCTGGTTATCTAGTGACTTCCCATTTTGCCAAGTATGTCTGTCAAAGCTGTTAGTAAAAATCTTCAGGGAACAAGTAGAGTTACTTAAGGCATTTTTTAATTTTGTGTTTTGTTTTAATTAAATTTCTTTATTGCTTTATTTAGGTTATTTCCTGTGTCTTGTTTAATTTGGTATAAAAATAAAAAGACATAAAATGTAGCTTAAATTTTTTTTTATTGTTGATTGTCCTGCAAGCCATGATTTTACTTTCAAGGGAAAAGAACTCAAGATTTGAGATTTTTGACATTAAGATTCATGCTTTTGTTAAAATTTTCAATTTTTCTGGCCCCTACTAATGGAATTTATGGTTTTAGTTTGACAAGTAACTTTATTTACATACTCCTATTTGCGTAAAGTAAAATAGGAGTTAAGAAAGAATAACAAAAAGGATTCTTAGCTTTTGTGATTCTACCTTTGTGGTCTTAAATGTGAACACAAGAGAAGGATAAACTATACGGTGACTTAATTTTCAAGGTAGATTTCCCAGTAATTCCCAGAAATTTTTCAAAGTAAATCACAACATGTTAACTCAGAGAGACTTTACTATGAGAGTCCCAAAGCTCTTCAGGCACTGGGGGCTCAGTGCTTGCCCGGCTCTGACACTGCAGGACTAGCCCGCTCACTGCTCTGCCGTCTGAGGAGCTGCCCTGTGCTCTGGGAGGCACAGAACCAATACTGTGTTCCGCTGGACCTCTGGATGGAACTTAATTACCACACTTCAGTTGATGCTGGTCCCGGATACTCGTTTGTAATGCTCCCACCCTCTGAGGGTCTCAGAGACTTTTAACTGCTGTAAAGAGCTCATATTCCATGACTCACGCCACAGATGGCACCACATGGCTCACTGAGCATGCATCTGCCCTGCATGTTCTCCTTAGGTGTTCGTGGTGCTGTGTATGCCCTTGCTGCACTGTGAGTTTTGTTCGTAAAGGATGAGGAGAGATGTTTATGCGGGGGGTGTTTTGGTGCCTCGTGTTGGCATGACCTGATAGTCCTAGGCTGGGCTGATGGAGAGGGCCTTAGATGACTTTTTGTAGGGGACTATTCAGTCACCCTACCTGGCAGTGACTGCATATGTGCTTGGAAGAGAAGTGTGCATTTACCAATCAGTTATGACTGCTCTGGGAGTGTTTTGTATGTGTTCTGAAGCTCTGGTGTTCGGTGCACCCCATTTAGGGTTCTTGCTGGAGTGACCATTTTCATGATGTAACGTCCCTCCTTGTTCCTGGTGGTAGTGTCTCTTGTGTCGTCTACATTGTCTGATATTAATATAGCCACTCCAGTTTTCTTTGGATTAATGCTCACAAAGTATAACTTCTTAGATCCTTTCAGTTTTAACCTACTTTTGTAATTGAGTTTCTTTTTAACAGCATATAATTGAGTCATGCTTTTTTATTCAATCTCATAATCTGTGTCTTTTAATTGACATGTTTAGATTATTTATATTAAGTGTAATCATTATATGGTTGGATTAAGCTCTACCATCTTCGTGGTTTTATATTTATTGCATAAATTTCTTTTTTCTGACTTTTGTATTAATTTTTTATGGTTTTTTTATGACTTACTTTACACTGTTGGTTTATTGTTTATACCTTAAAATGGTTTTTAGTGGTTGTCCTAGCATCTACAATATACATCGTTAGTTACTCTCAGTCTATCTTCAAATGATAATTTTTGCTTCAAATGTACGAACTTATAACAGTACACTCCCAATTCATTCCACCCATTCTTTGTGTGATTGTCATAATACATTGCTACTATTTTGCTTTAGACCACCAATTATATTTTAGAGTATTTAAAAATAAAAAGTTAATTTTACCATCACCTTTATAAATGCCATTTCTAGCACTCTTCATTTCTTTATACAGATGCAAGTTTTTGTCTGGTATCATATTCCTTCTGCCTGAAGGATCTTCCTTTCACATTTCTTGGGATGAAGATCTGCGGCTGATTAACTCTTACTAGTTTTTGTTTGAAAAAGTCTTTATTTCTGCTTCATTTTGGAAAGGTATTTTCACTGGATATGGAATTCTGGGCCTTTTTTCTTTTAGTGTGTTAGAGATACCGCTCCAGTATCCCTGGCTTGCATGACAAGAAGTCTGCTATAATTCTCATTTTTATTCTGTGTGCAACGTATTCCCACCTTCCCCTTTCCTTCCTACCACAGCCCTCAGTTTTCTGTTGTTTTTTTAGCATTTTGAATATGGAGTATCTACGTTTTTTGTTTATTTTCTTTTTTTGTGTTCTGCTTAGTGTTTTCTAAGCATCATGGGTGTAGTTTGGTGTCTTTCATTATTTTTGGAGAATTCTTGGACATTATGCTCTTTTTCTCTTCTGGCATTCTAATAACGTTGATGAGAAACTACTTGATATTGTCCCACAGCTCTTGGATATTTTATAACATTTTATTCACTCTTTTTTCCTCTCTTTGTGTCCCAGTTTGGGTGATTTCTGTTGACTTATATCCAAATTCACTGTTTCTTTCTTCAGCTTTGTCCGGCCTACTAGTGGGCCTCTGGATGGCATTCTTCACCTCTGTTACCATGGTTTCCATTTCTAGCATTCCATTTGCCTCTTTTTAGTTAACACAACTCTGATGAAATTTTCCATTGGTTCATGCATCTTGCTCACCTTTCCCACTAAAGTCTTTAACATATTAATCATAGTTATTTTGACTTCTCTTTCTGAAAGTTCCAGTATCTGAGTCATATCTGAGTCTGTTTCTCTTGATTACTTAGTCAATTGATAGTTCATTGTTTTTCTTGCTTTTTTGTGTGTCTGATGATTTTTGGTTGAAAGGCAGACATCTTATTTAGAACTGTAGACACCAATAAATAGTGTTAATACCTGGGAATGGCATATCCCACTTTTGGTAGGCCTTCAGTGCCGGAATGTGGTCAGTGTAGTATGGAGTTGAGCTGTGTTTGGGTTTTTGCTGTTGCTATGGCTACCCTCAGTGCATGAGAGTTCAAAATTGTCTAACGTCCCTCTGTGTTTAGGATAGGAGTTGGGTTACAAGAAAGTTTTTCTCCATACTTCCGTTGCATCTGGCTTCAGACCTGCACATTAGAGAGGTTTTCACCTGGCACTCTTTCCCCTGTCCCGGCAGTAGACTTGTTACTCGATACTTGGTAATTGCTAGCATGGAGGGGGCTGTTGTGTGATGGGATGGGAGAGCATCCCCTTGTTTCAGTTCAGCCTTGGTCTTAGGCAAGTTCTGTGCCTCTGAGTCTCAAGGAAGGGGCCCTGCCCTTCTCCAGTGGCAGAAGCTCTCTAATAGTCTGGACCGCAGATATTTTCTGCTCCTTTCCAGGGGTGAAGGATTTTCTTCTTTCTCCATTCCCTAGCAACACTGAGTCTCAAGTGGTTCTCTTAGAGTGACAGGGCTTTCTGCTTTGTCTCCAGTGGTTGAGGTTTTTTGTTGATAGAGCAGATGCGGAAGAGGATTTGGGTGAGGTTTGCATCTTTCCCTCAGGCACCCACCATGAGGCTTTCTCTGCTCTTGCAGCTGCCCGTGTTCCTTCTTGTGAGCATCTGGTGAGATTTATGAAGAGCCTGCAGGTGGGACAGAGTCCTGAATGACTCCCAGAGTTCCTATACTCTTATCCTAGTCCACACTAGGATGCTACCAATTCAGATCTACTTTTTACATGACTTTTTGTCACCAGCTTATAGGGGGCCTGGTGTTTGCCCCAGGAAGCAATGTTTGCATCCTGACTTTCCTTGGAGAACCTTTTTCCTTATATTTTAGGCCATTTGGTTGCCCTGTGACCTTATCTCTCTGATGGATGCTAGAAAGGTTAATATTTTGTAGATTATACAGCTTTCCATTTTTTTCCGGAAGGAGCAACACTCTTTCCAGCTTCCCACATCTTTGGAAATATTTCATTTGTTCACTTTTCAAGGCCTGAGATTTGAGTTTTGTTGCTTCATCTGGGTGCAGTTAAAGACTGATTCTCCAATGCACTACTTTCATTAAAAGCATGGCTAATGTCCTTGCAGAGACTTGGGGGCTGTGGCAGCCCTGGAGCCAGTGTAGTGCCACGTGTGGGGACGGCGTCCGAGAGCGTCGCCGCATGTGCCTGAGCTCCTTCCCCTCCAGACCCGGCTGCCCTGGAACGTCCTCAGAGGCCTCTCCGTGCTCCCTGGAGGACTGTGCTGGTAGGTAGCCCCTTCCTTTGGAAGCCTGTCCCCGGAGGGAGTTGAAGCCGGGCCTCCCTGGGCACTGTGTGAGTGCAGGAGGGGACTCACCAGCCTGTTCCTGCCACGGGCTGTGCTCGCTCTGCTCGTCAGCGTCGCTGTGACTAAGCAGCCGTCCAGTGAGACGACAGGGGCTTTGACCCTGTAGAGGGTAACAACCAGGGAGTCTCTCTAAATTAAAGATTCAGACATATGAAATCATTTTTTAAAATAGCAGAATGGGAGGGAGGATTATTTCCTCCCAAGATTTTTTTGGTTTTGCTTCTGTTACTTCTCCCTCCTTTACTTCTCCCCACCCAAACTGTGAGAAAACACTGAACATTTTATTTTCTCCCCATCATCTCAGAGACGCCCCAGGGGACCATGCAGACCATTATTTGTCAAAATGGGGCAAGACCCCGTCTTATCCCCTGAGTGGCCCTACGTTTTATTCTTTCTCACTCCTACCCGAGAGGAGGAGGTGGGGTTCCTTCTTGCCGTCACCCGGAGACTGGCCTTCCCTTCGCCCTCGGAGCCTCCGGAAGGTGCACACCAGTCGGCGCTCAATGAGTATGTGGTGTGCATGGTCTAGAGACGTGATACTCTCCTGGCTGGTCAGCTCTGCTTCAGCTTAGGGAGCTCAGTCCCCTTCATTCGCTGGCGGGCACAGTGATAACCCTCGTCCTTCCCATGCGCCGTCTCAGCGTCTGATACACACCGGCTGCCATTTATTTGGCTGGCCTTGCCCTGCTTCTGACCCTTAGATAAAGTCCTTCTGTCCAGGCCTGATGTCTTCCACTCTTCGGTTCCAGGTTAGAAAACTGTCCCTAATTCCTTGTCCCTTTGGGATCTGGAGGAGCTGGGTGTTTTCTGTTTGGATATTGAGCACCTTTCAGCCAAAACCCAGGTGCCTGGCAGTGCCTTGGCCAGTGTTCCCACCTATGACCTTAGAAAGTCATTCTTGCTGCCTCGTCTTTCCCGCCAGTGCCGTAGGCCTTGTTCTCTTTACTCAGCATCCGGAGGACCGTCTCTCTCTCGTGTTTTTCCTTTTACAGCCTCAGACCCGGGCTCTTCCTGCCCTCAGCCTGTCCCTCTTGTTTGCTAAGCCCTGGGCTCCGCCCCGAACCTCTGCTCTAACTCCCATGCTGTACCCTGAGGCTCTCTGCTCTGTCCACTCTTTCTCTTGGTATGTCCCATTCACCTTCCGTGTCTGTAACTTCAGATACACCCTGTTCCTCCCACTTCTGGGGAGGCATGTGGTGTTGAGATTTTCCATCTAGAGTTCTGTAATACTCAAATGAATTTAGGATCATCGCCACTGGCTTCTGCTGCACCTTTAGAAGTGACAACCATACCAGCCATTTATGGGCCATCTGCTGTGCCAGCGCTTTAAGTACATTATCTCACCTGAAGCCCAGGATACCACCACAAAGTAGTGATTCTCATGCTAGGCTCAGATCTGGAGAGGTGGTTCCCTGCCAGGCATTTTCCTAAGTGCCCTGCACATATCGGGTAGGGGACATCATTACCTCCACATGAAGATGAGGACTCTGCCAGGGAGGGTACGTGGCCGGCCAAGGCCATAAGCTAGAAAGCAGGGCACTAGATCCAACCCCATACAAAGTCCTGAATACCTGTCCTTTGTACACAGGCCAGGCTAGCTTTCCAGAATCCCTGACAGTCTGGAATTGGAAATCGTTTTTGAGGCTATGTGGTATTATTTCAGGTGTTGGCATCCTAACTCTTTAATACTGGGTAGGAACTAGAGATTTGAACATTGTAAGTTAGTAAAAAAGGAAAGTGCTCCAGGCACCTCTTCATCTATTGTTAATTGGTCCTCAGATAGTATGTACTTGGCTAAAAACGAACATTTCTTTCAAGTGTTCCTTTTCCAAGTGTTCAGCCTGTTTTCCACTCCTTGGGAATGTAAGCTCCGTTTGCAGGCTGCTTATCCCCAGGAAGGCTTCACTTCAGGGAGAGAGGAAAGACCAGGTGAGGCAGAGATGGGCAAGGTCCGCAGCTCTAGGGTTGATTGGGCAGCCATGGCCTTGAAGGGAGCCGACCGGGGTCAGAGGCCTCAGCGTCCACCACAGGGCAGCCCCTGCAGGGAAGAGGGGACACGTCGGGGAGAGGCCCTTCGCCATTCAACTGTCTTTGCTTGGTTGCGAGTTTAGAGTTTTGTTTGGCTCTGAAAGGAGGTCTTTATGCCGAGATGTGAGTGTAGGCCTAAGTTGATTTGGTCCATCTCGTTCAACATAAGAGCCAACGGCCTTTGCAGCCACGTTCTATTTGGGATAGTGGCCATTTTGCTATTCCTTTTTAATAATGAATCAATCAATGAATCTAACACTTGTTGACTAGCAATTCTATGCAAATTACCATGACTGGGGTTAGGAATATAGATAAGACATGTCCCTGCCTGGGAAGGGGCTTATGTAGCTCAGCAGACACATACCAGACATGAGATGCAGTGCATGATAATGTCTGCAGCTTGCTGTGGACAACGTGCCGGGGTGACAGTCCTGCTGGGAACACCTCCACTCTTGGAAGAGGGAACATTTGAGCTGAAGTTGGAGAGCTGAGGAGGTATCATCCAGGTGCACTAGGTGGAAAGGAAATTTTAGCAAAGGGAGCAATGGATGAAAGCATAGAAGATGGCACATTAAGAGACCCAAAGAACTGAAACCAGCTGATTGTGGCTACAGGCTAGTGTGTCAGTAGGGAGGGTAGAAACGAAGTCGGGCAGGTAGTCGGGGCCAGGTCCTGAGGGGCCTTGAAGGTTTGGGCTTGTATTTTAGGGGGTCTCTCGGCTGTGTGTGGAGCGCCAGTTGAAGGGGAAGGGGTGGCAGCAGTGAGGCCTGTTAGGGTTTCAGGAAGCCCAGGGAAAAGAGAGACGCTGGCAGTGGGGATACAGAGGCAAGGGGGGCTCAGAGGCTCTGGGTGTGGCAAGCCATGGAGAGGGAAGCATGAAGGAGAAGCCCAGGTTCTGGTTCTGGTTCCTGCATGGAGTGGTGCCATGCCCTTCAGACAGGATGGACTGGGCAGGTTCTGGGGGCACAGGTGACGAGGCCTGGGATATGGGCGTGAAGGTGTTGGGCAGTCGTGGGTGGGGAGCACAGAGCCGGTGGGGCCACAGTGGGATCTCGGTCTCCTGGGTGCCGATGTTCATGCTCTTCGCTCCTAATTAGGTAAGTGAGTGTTATCACTGGGACCAAGAAGAGACAAGTGGAGGCAAGTGCTGGACAGGCGCCAGTGCAGCAGAGGTCAGGGGGTGTTAGGATGAGCTGGGCAGGAGCTGTTTCGCAGGTGGCAGGAGCCGGAGGAGGTGATATGAAAGCAGTAAGTCAGCAGGTGTGCGAGATGTGTATCTTCTGTAAGCTTGGCTTGGGATATAAGGACCAAGACACACCTGTGCAGTAGTGAGGGGTCTAGAAAGGTCTTCAGAGTAGAAGACTGTGAGCGTTTCTGTGGAGCTGCACAGAGAAGCTGGAGCTCACTGGTACAGAGGGATGGGCCCCAGGAGAAGGGCAGCGTAGAGAGCGCTTGCTGGACTCGCCTTATGGGAATTCACTCTGCCACTAATCCCACAAGAAAAGAGGTAGAGAGGTGCGGCCGCTGTACGTTTAGGGGGAGGAGGATGGATGGCAGAAGAAGCTGGGATGGGACAGAAGTACTTTGTAAAAGTTTCTAATTTTTTGTGATCTAGCAGACTGCTGAGGAAGAGGATTAGGTAGGGGGCTTGAGGAAAGCGGTGACACTCTGAAGCAGTATGGTACGGGACAGAGGGAGGGCTGCCTGGGAACCCGGGGAAGGCTTGGCGGGCAGCTGTGGTTGGGCCTGGTGCGTGGGCACTGGCCGGCACTGGTGTGTGATCGGTCCTGGTGGCCATGGGACAAACCAGTCGGAGGGCAGGGAAGAACACGGGGCCACATGGGAGGTAGGAAGGGGGGGCAGCTAAGGGGGGAGTGAGACAGGCTTCTGCACACGGAGAGGCCGGTCCTGCACCGAGGCGCGGAGTGCGTCGTGCTGTGCTCCCAAGACTTATTCCGGCCTGTGCCGCCTTCCTGAGCTGCGCAGACTTCCCAACAACCTGCCCACCTGTTGGCGTTTCCAGTGATGGGCCTGGGGAGGTGTCCGCCTGGCCCGCAGACACCTGCTAGACGTGTGTTCTCCTCCCCTGCAGCTCTCCGGCCGTCCAGCCCGCGCCCGCCGCCGCGGCCCGCCGAGTCCAGCGACGTGGTGCCGGTCGCGGGGATCTCGCTGTGCCTGGGCGTCGTGGCGGCCACCGTGCTGCTCGCGCTGTGGCGGAGGACGGGCCGCGGCCCCGCCTGCGGCGCCCCCACGCGGCCTGGCTCCCTGGGCGCCGCCGGCTGCCGGAGGAACTCGGACGAGGAGAGCATCTGCGAGCCGGGCGGGCGGCGCGGCAGCTCCCCGGACGCGGGGCCGGAAGGCGCGGGCATCCCCCTGGCCCGCCGGCCGCCCGAGGACGCCGCCTCCGGCGTGCAGCGCGTCCCCCCGCCGCTGTTCAGCTACCGCCTGGCGCAGCAGCAGCTCAAGGAGATGAAGCGGCGCGGGCTCACGGAGGCCACCACGCTGTACCGCCTGCCGCGGGGCCCGCGCCCCGACGCCGCCGCCCGCGCGCCCTTCCGGAGGACGGCCAGCTGCCACGAGCCCCGGCGGCCGCGGCCGTTCCGCGAGCGCAGCCTGTCCCGCCCTGGGGCCGCGAGCCCGAGACGCGGTGGAGGACGGCCGCTGGGCGCGCGGCGGTGCTCGCCCCGGCCCCGGGACGGCGCCTGCCAGGCGCGGGGGGCGGCGGCGGAGCTTCCCGGCGCGGCCCGGGCCCGCCTTCTACGACAACTCGTCCTTCGGCCTCCCCGGCGCCGGGCGGCGCGTCCCGGACCCGCCGGCTTCCCTGGGGCTCCCCGAGGAGGCGGCCGCCGCCGTCTAGGCGTCTGCAGGGCGCCGCGGGCGGCACCTCTGGCCGGGCCCCTGGGCGTGTGAGCGCGGCGGCCCTCCTGCGCGGCCTCCGCCGTGAAACCAGCCCCCGCGGCAGGGAGGGCTGCAGCAAAGGGACCCCGCCGGCGCCATGCTGCATGGAGGTGAACTAAGTTACACATACCGAGGAATTCCCCTTCCACCGGGGCAGGAGTGAGCAGGTTCCTGTGCGGCCGATGAAGCCAGTTATGACTGTTGCCCCCAGAATGGGGGCCACCGCGAGATGTTCCAGGAGAACTTTCCGGCCAGAGTGGGCCAATACCTTAATGTTTTTTGTACCACGAAGTATCCTGGTGACTTGACACAAAATTATGTGAGTTAATTCTGCCTTGGAGAAATAATGTAAGAAACTGATCATTCAGGTAATCAAATGAAGACCTGTCCATACATCCATCATTATTCTGAGCAAAAAATAAACATTTTAGTAAGGAAGGTATCGTCTCCTGAGAGACAGTGGACTGCGGATGCTGGCCGGGACGCCGCTGGCATTGGAGCACTGCCTGTACTGGACCAAATGGACAGCCCCGGCCCCAGAGGCCTCTATGCCAGAGCTGGTGTGTGTTTCTAAAGCCAACTCTATCATGTAACTCAGAAAGTATGTGAATGAATCTCAGGTACACAGAAAGCAGGTAGACTAGATAATGACTTTACAGCTTAAGCTTTTTTAATTGGAAGAAGGAGGTAAAGAGGGAAACAGAAGTCTTTTAGAAATTTAGAATCACTTTTGTTTTCTGATTCCATCTGCCTGCCACATTTTGCAATTGAAGAATTTGAGGCTTAGGATGGGAATGAACCCTACAGGGTTACATGGACATGGACTAAAATTTTTATTCTAATTACCAGACTCTGCATTCTTTTATCACAGCTTTTGCAAATCTTCTCTAACAGCAAAAACTTCAGGAGAAAGATGGCCCTTTTTGCAGTAATAGAGCAGACAGAGATAAATACTTTTACCAAAGGAAGGAAGCTTTCTGTTGTCTGGTTACCACCGGCCTTGCAGCTTGCTTTGTTTGGAAGTGGGGCTAAACAAAGAACCTGAAGGGTGGGCCCCTTCACTGGGGGGCTGTCATCAGGTACCATGCGGGCACTCTGCACTCTGGGTACTTCCTTTCAGCCCTTGAACCCAAGGCCTTATCTGCACACACTTCAGAAGCTGCGCTCCCCTTCTTGTCGTCATGCCCTTCCTAGCTGCCGCACCCACCCTGCCTGTTAGACCGTTTTCCTTCTTCCTTTTAGAGTTTATCAGGATGTCAGCCTGCTGGCGGGATTTCAGGGACCATTGGAGAGAGAGGAATTAAATGGGACAAAAAAAAAATCACAAATGCAAATACTGTACTTTTAAAGTTCCTCTTATATTTATTGCATTACCACTTCATTTATGCTGTTATTATTGAAAATTAAAACATACTTCCTTTCAGGAACAGGAGGTATAGATTTTTCAGTGGTCTCTGAAAACTGGTATGTGCAGATGCAAGGAAGAGAAACCAGACTTTTTCATCTCCACTTTCTTTGTTTATTATACTAGACAGCCTTGTTCCCTGTACAAGGTCACAGGCTTGTGTACCAACCTTGGAGGACAAAGGACACACACTCAGCTGTTCCATCCTTCACAGTGAATTTCCCTGCAGTGTCAGATTGAGACCAAAATGGCCACAGGGAAGGTGAAAGTTAGAGAAAAACTATGAAGAGAAGACGGAAGACAGTGAAGCTCTGTATATGAAACGGCCATCCTCCACACCGCTCCTCAGCTGTGGTGCCGAGAGCCCCCACCATCCAGGTGTTCAGTCACAGGCACCACCAAAGCCAGCCAAGACCTGACCAGAGGGGACTTTATCTAAGACATTGAAGTATCTGAGAAAACCTGGGCAGGTGGAGTTATCGTTAACCCCAGCACGAAGCCATCTACATCCTGGCATTTGAGAGGCCCCACCGCAATGCTCAGATATTGGAATATTCACCCTAAATTGAACCCTGCCAGTCAGCAAGCCTCACACATGTGCTTAGAGTTCCTAGTCAGCCTTTTTCCTCTTTCATTCTTAAGAATTGCCTGACAACTGAGAATCTCCAAACATTTGAGAAAAAGCCTATAGTATCATGAAGAAAACAGAAAAAATAACCCCAGGGGAAATGTATAATTCAGGGAATACAAGAAGAGTCAAATAAAAACCCTACAAAATTAAGTGTTTATCACTAGAGAAATGCAAAATGATATTACATCTATTAAACAAGACCATGAAGCTATAAAAAGGAGAGTCAGAAAATGGGACAGAACCCTTGGAAATGAAATATTCAATAGAAGATTTTAAGATAACGTAGAGGAAATATCCCAAAAACTGGAGCAAAAATATGTAAGATATGAGAATATAAAACATAAAACATACAATCCAGAGGCGGTCCAAACAGAAACTAATAGAAATTCCAGAAAGAACAGAGAAATGGAGGGGAGAAAGATACTAAAGTGATAATACAATGAGAATTTCCATGACTAAAATGTGAGCTTTTGATTAAAAAGAGCCTCCTGAGTTTGATTAGGGGCAATGGAAAAGGCCATGCGCATGTGAAAGTTTTAGAGTACTTTATACAGAGAAGATCTTAAGAGCCTTCCCGGGTGGGGAAATACTAACTCCTGTAAGAAACAAGAATCATATTGTCATCGGTTTTCTCAGCTGCACTAGAGACAGTTGCATAATAGCTTCAAAATTTGGGGGGAAAGTGATTTTCAACTTGGGAAACGTGTATGCACTCAAATTACTTGTGAGGGCAAAACAAGACTGTTAGACATGCAAAGGCTCAGAAATCTTGCCGTTCACCTTTGCTCAGGGAATTATCTGGGCATCAACACCTTCAGTAAAACAGTGAAGGAAGACATGCTATTCGGGAAGCAGCAGATGTGACCAAGAATATCAGCTATGTGACATTTCATATTTAAGCAAGAATAGGGCTCCAGAGGAAAGGAATTTCAAAGAACATAGAATTGGAAGAACTTGAAGACACATTATGGGCATGGAATTCGTGAAAAGAAGAAAAGCAAGTAGAAATTAAAAAAGAAAGTCCCAATAAAAATATGAACCAAGTTAGACAAGGATGTCAAATGGGCTTCAAAAAGAAAAAAATAAAGATTCCAAGCAATAGATCGAATGAGCAAGATGGCACAGGCTTCCTCTTTGAACAAGAAAAGAAAACAGTAGGAAAAAAAAAACCTAACCATGGCTTTGAGCAATTGAGCACACCGGGTTGTGACACATCACAGAGAAGGAAGCAGTCCTTGGCTTTGATGTGAAGGAAAGTTTTCATAAACATAATTGCTTAATGCTGTTTATTGGTTCCTGCCTGTTAGACTTCAACAGACTCTAACCTGAGCACAGACCAGGGAAGGCTTGATTGTGATCACAGATGGAATGTAGATGTTCCATCACGGAAACCTGAGAGAGCACAGCTTTATGAGAGGCTGAGGTGGAAGCAGAGATGGGGAGTCTGGGAGAAATAGGAGTGCAGATATCCTCCTCTCACAAACAGAGATCCAAGGGACGTGGTCTCCATCCGAGAGCCTGGAAATGAGAGTGCGAGGAGATCGAAGCTGCAGACGTGAGCAACAGAACTGACGCGTGGTGTGACTGCTGTGTGTGCCTGGGCGATGCTTGGTAAGCTGGGTCTGTCTGCCGTTGCAAGAGTCAGTAAGTAGTGTCTTCAAATAGCACTCAGTCATTTACACAGTTGGAGAGCGTCAGGAGATCGAAAAGTCAGGAAGGTAGAACTGCCCTTGCAAAGTGGGACTGAGGCCAGGAAGTAAAAAGCAAGGAAGTGCTGCTTTTCATTGTAGATCTTCCTGTACTGTTTGCCCACCCCTCTTTTCCATCTCTGATAAGACCGAACCAAACAACAATCCTGCCTCACAGGGTTATGGTGAGGGTCTGGGGTGGTCATCACTCATGCCTGGACATGTAATCAGTGAGCCATCTTGTGGCTGTTACCGTAGCATTTGTGTCTGGGGTTGATTGGACGTCCAACCTCCCTTCCCATGTTTTTGTTCCTCCCTGGGGACCCTGGATGGCTCATGTCCCCAGCCGCCTTGTCATGCCTGCTGTTTCTCCTGGCATCCGGCTGTGAAAATGTTTCTACTCTCACTGCCCGCCTCTTCTCCGGATACCACCCCTGCTGCTGTTGGGTGACCCTGGCCCTGGAGTTATTACTATCGTGTCTCCCTCAACTGAAGCCAAAATGCACAAGCCATGTTCTGTTATTATTAATCGATATAAATTTATCAGTTCATGTGCATGCACTTAAAAACATAATATTTAGCTCATAATCACATAATTTACTCAAGTAAAAATATAGCTCATAACATACAAAACCATGTATCAATTTTTGCTGCTTCTGAGCTGTGCACTGTAGAACTGCTTTAAAAATAATCTTTCTTTAAAAATAAACTATATAATATATGCCCATTATACAACATTTGAAAATTTGACATATTCTGTGTTTCTCTTCATCAGCTTGGGGTACAACAAGAAATCCCGATTTGTTAAAATGAGATGACTCTGAGCCCTCATTACCACTTCTAAAGAGAAGAATCTCCTCTTTGAGTCCTTTGGCCTGAAATACCTCCCCCGCCCACTCCTGGATGCTTACGCCTCCTCTTCCTGAAGTATCACTCCGGTCAAAAATCTGGAAGTCATTCTAAACTCTTCCTCTTTCTCTTCAGATCTACTCAACACTAAGTCCTTGGAGAAATTAAGTACCCCACCCAGGTCATACAGCATCTCGTGGGTGGGCCTTAGAGGCCAAAGCCTCACAGGAAGTTTGTACTAAAGCACACTGTTCTTACGCAGGGTCACGCTTACTGGGGCCGTGAGGTGGGCACCCATGGACAGCCCGGACAGCAGGAAGCCTCCCGCAGGCCCTTCCCCTCCCCAAGCACCTTCTCTCAGTGTCGTTCTTGTACAGCCACTAAGTGGCAAACACAGGATTCACTTCCTCTGTGAGTTTTTATGTCAAACTGTTATGTCTTATTTTGTTTTTTCAAAACTGTATTGATAAAATGTTCAAACCAGGAGAGTTGAAAGAACAGTACGTAATGCTTATATATCCACCACAAGACTTCCAACGACTGTTAGCATCTGCTAAGTTTGTTTTATCCATCTATTAAGTTGAACCATATGAAGTTCTAATAGAAAATGGTTGAATAGAAACAATTTCCTGTCAGTTATCTCGTGTGTGTTGCCAAGCAATTTGAAGCTACGTTGCAGATATACATGTCCCTTCAAAATATATCTTCTAAGAATGATGTTCTACAAAACCCATATCACTATCACCTCTAAGAAAACAGTGCTCTAGAATCATCAAATATCCAGTCCATGTTCAAATTTCCCCAGTTGTCCCAAAATATCTTTTTCTGATCCAGAATCCAGTCAAGATTCATGCATTACATATAATTATGTCTTCCTTTATACTAGATGGTCCCTCCACTCACCCTTTTCTTTTGAGTCAGTTGTCTTGTTGATTTGTCTGATTGCTTCCCAGTGGCAGTACCTTGTTCTTCCATTCCCTGTATTTCTTGTAACCTGGAAATTATGTGTAAAGACTTGATTAGATTCAACTGAGGACTCACAGGAGTTTGTGTACTTTGTGTTGCATCACATCAGGAGGCACAGTGTCCCATTACTAGCTAGGCTTGGTTTGAGCCCCTGATTAAGGTGGCGATGGCCAGATCTCTCCACTGCACGTATGTATGGGGAGACAATTCTCCAGCAGTCTCATTTCTTTGCACAACTTGCAAACGAGGCACTGACAGTCCATCCTCTTCCCCCAGACCGTCTTTTCAGGGAAATTTGGATAGCAGACAGCTTGGGGAGGTGGAGATAGTTTTTCCCCTACAGCCAAGGGCAGGCATGCTTACTGTCCTGTATAAAAGATTAGGCCTCCCTAAGCTCAGAGTCCTTTTACTGTTATATAGCCCACAGCGTACACGTGTCATCTGGCCCTCTTCATTTTACCACGTGGATTTTGCATAAACTGTGAGGAATAAACTGTCACTAAGGCATCTAAGAAACTAGCAGGCTGACTTAGTTTGCAAGTAGGGTTTCTCAGACCCTTCACAGTTCTTGATATATTTCCTTTTGAAATTAGTAAGTAACCTGTGGGCGATACATTGGCACTATGTGAATATCTTGTTTCCACACAACATTTTACCTAAGGGTTTTAGGTTCTATGTATAATCTTTGCCTGAATCAACTAATTTATTGGCGGTAGCAAAATGGTGATCTTCTGTTTCTATTATTCTTTCCACATTCACTGCATTCTGTAGAGCTTCCCTTCATCCACTGGGAACGAACTATACAATTCCTTACAGAAGGGTAAGGTAAATTTCTTCTCCCCATTTTTCCCCTTCCCCAACAAGTGTGCCCAAGAGTTCATTTTTGTCACATAGTTGTCAACACTTGTTATATTACTATTATTTTTTAAATAGCATCCATCTTAATGGGCATGAGGTGATATCTCAATGTGGTTTTGATTTGCATTTCCCTAATGATTCGTGATGTCCAACATCTTTTCATATGCTTGTTGGACATTCACAGATCTTTGGAGAAATGTCTATTTAAGTCTTTCGTCCATTCTTAAAATCAACTTATCTGGGTTTTTTGTATTGTTGAGTTGTAGGACTTCTTTATATATTCTGGGTATTAAATATCCCTTATCAGATACATAATTTTAAAATGCTTTCTTCCATTCTTAATTTGCCTTTTCACCTATTGATTGTCTTTTAATGTTCAGATCAATTAACATTTTTCTATTTTTTAGTATCTGTATACCACTTTCTTACACTAAACCTCTTGGTTCCTAAAAACATAAAAATATTTTATTTATTCTATAATATATAAAAATAGTCTCAGAATGCTATAATTGCAACTCAAAATAAAAATACAGGATGAAGTTTAAGTGTCTTCAAAAATCTTTCTGCCCTCAGAATATGTAGCAGTAAGAGGCATAATTAGAACATTGTGTTAAAAAATTCATTCAAAATTCTTATCTCTGTGGTTATCTTACCAATTTGATACACAGTTTGGTTAATCTATTTCAGGCTGTTTATAATTTTAGGGTTTGCTTTTTTTTTTTTTTGCTATGTAAAACATTTACATGAATTACAAATCAAAGCTCTAGAAAAAGATATACTGAGAGGTCTCACTTCCATGCCTGTCCCTTCTAGCTCATCCCCCGAATCCTTACCAGAGAGGTTTCTGGTTAGTTCTTACAGAATATATGCAAAAATAAGATACATCTATATCTATACATTATATTCTAATTTCCCTTATTCCTTCTTCAAAATGTAAAAATTTTGGTATCTTGAAACACTTCACTTTCAAGGTATGAATCAAACTTTTTATTTTCAAAATCTGCAAATAAGGCTCCTGATAACGAACTATACATACGCTTAAGAAACCGCTGATTCTAAATGATGTGTTGGATACGTATTTTAAAGTGCAGTGGCAGTGAAGGGTACTCATTGTATCATCAACAGGATTCATGCATATCTTGTCTCTGCCATTTCTGTTGTCTTTCCTGGCTGACCATAAATATCTAGCCATCTGGGAGAATTTACAAGCCTGTATTCCCACAGGACTTGGGTTGTAAACCAGTGTCTCATTCATCTCATTGTTTTATAGTTATTCATATGCTTTGGATCCCAACAGTATGGAAGCACTGAGTGCAGGGGTTGTATATTCTGCACCTCTTTGTATCTTAAGCTGCATGTTGTGAGGGAAAGCCCGCCGCCCTTGGAGTCCTGGCTCTGTCACCTGCCAGCTGTATGAACGTGTGCGTGGGACCCCCGCCTCTGTGGACTTCAGTTTTCTCACCCATAAGGTGAGGTGATCTCTTCTTGCCGGACTTGGCAACACTGAGATGTGCATGAAGGGCCCCGTGCGGGGCCAGCCTCCTCTGAGCTCCTGGCGCCACTTGGCCACCATTTTGCTGGTCCCTAGATTCAACTCCCATTTCAGACAGCAGCTCGTCTGATAAATTTTACATATTTGTTATCTGTGTCCCAATCAGTGGAAACCCCTCATGATATCCATGTGCTCCCTCTACTGAAAATAGGTGTTCTTGCTTCCTGATTCAGAGCAAAGCTAGAGTTAGTGGAGGGGTGAGTTGGGAACACCCCGCTTCACGGCTCCAGGTAACGCTATCCCCACTGCTGGCAAAGTGAACCGCCCCTGGCGTCCCTCCGGCTCCACCCCGCCGGCCATCCACTGCCAGGCCCTCCTTGCTTGCCTCTTCAGTCCCCTCCGCCTGTGCCGAGGACCTCGTCCCTCCCTTGAGCGGCAGCTTCTTGGGGGAGTTCCTGTTACCCGCTTTTTTCTTTTTCCTACTCTTCACTTCATTGAGATCTGGCTTTTACCTTCGCACCATACTGAAATTGATGCTGGTAAAACTCTAATTTCAAGGCCTTTCACTTGCTCAAGGAAGCCTTTTAATCACTTTATTTTACACAGTACCCACACCTCTCCCAACCCCAACTCTGTCCCTCCTTACCAGTTTTCTTTTTCTCCGTAGTACTTATCCAATATATTAAAATCTCACTTATTTATTTATTTATTGTCTGTGTCCCCCACTAGACTGTAAGTCTGGAGGGCAGGATTATTTTCTGTTTTGTCCACTGATTTATCCTCAGTGCCTTGAACAGTTTATGTGCTTAACAGGTGCTCAATGCATAGTCCCTGACTTGAACAAATAAATGACTGGTTCCCAAGTTCACTGTCTCCCTTTCAGATCTGTCCCACTTGGCCTCTTGGTGACCTCTGACACTCGCTTCCCTGTGCTTCCAGGACTACATTCTCTCCAGGGCATCCTTCTACTTGCAGACCACTTCTTACTCTTAAGTGTTGTCCATCCTGATGTCATCCTTGCTGCTTTCCTCTGTTCACTCTCCACACTTCTCCAGGCCCGTTTCTCCCACTCAGAGCTTCACTACCGTCCACAAGAGGAAAATTCTCAAAACTTCGTAGCTCTTGGCTGGGCCCCTTCCATCTCCAGAATGGCCATCCCAGCCTGGATCCCAGAACATCCTTTTCTCCCTGCACACTGCTCTGTACTCTGGAAGTGCCCCTGCACGGACCCCACGCCCCCCCGATGAGGATCCCAGGGTCCCTTGGAGTCCCTCCCTCCTCTTGTTCCCTGTGTCCAGGGGCTCGTCAGACCTGCCGGTGCTGCGCATGCTCATGCCAGCCCACCATCGCTCCGGGTCCATTGAGTTTCTGGAATTCCCCCGCCTCTGGTTTGCTCTTCTAATTCAGCCCACGCGTGGCAGCCAGAGCATTCTTTTTAAAATGTAAATCTGACTATGACAGTCCCCTTAGGGACTGACTTCCCCTTGTCGACTTCCACCTGCCTGCAGACATCATCCAAACTTTTTAGCATGGTATATAATAAGGGTCTTCAAGGTCTGGCCCGTTTCCTACTTTGGCACAAATACCCTCAGACCACGTGTAGTTCCATAGCCGCTCTTTGTCATTGCCTAGACTTTGCACATGCTCTTCCTGATGCTCAGATGCCTTTCCATGCAGTGTCCACCTGGCGAGCCGCTACTCAGGTCCTCCCTGGGGCAGACAGGAGCGTCCTCCTTGGCTCCTACCATCATTAAGAACCTCCCTTATGACACTGTGTGGTGCTAACAGTTTTTCCCATGTTTCTTGTCTTCCCTAAGAAAATCATCCTTGTTACCTGAAGGCTCAGGGTAGTGGCTGGCACAGAATGTTCACGCAATCAAATTTATTAAATTGAACAACAAAAAACTACTCACCATCACCATCATCTTCTCACATTTAACATGATAGTCTTGATTAATATGTTCTTAAACACTGGGTAGTCCAGTTGGGCAGTCAGTACCCAGGGCAGGGGAGGAAGCCCTGCCTCGCCTGGCCTGTCACTCAGGAGCCCTAGTTCCGTCTCGGCCTTGGGTGGACTCCGCAGGGCATTTGCCAGGTCGGGCTTCAGTGTCCACAGCTAAGAATAAGGAAAGCAGCAACCTGAGTGCAAACAGGACGGAAGCGGATGAAGAGAACAGGACGACTGCTAGGACAGCCAGTTTGCCAGCTCTGCTGCCCTGAGCTCTGTCCGCGTCCTTTGTCCGCTTTGTGTTGCGATCACCATTCTGTGTTTCCATCTTACATCTACCAGAGTCCCAAGCTGCTCATTTTAGATCACAGACTCCAGGCGGGAGACAAGCCTTATGACCCGCGGTATGGGGCTGGGCCAAGGACCTGAGGCATCACATGTACCGGCTGAAGCAGCTCGAGTTCAGAGCAACTTCAGAGCAAGCGCAGAAATGGCAAGATTAGAGGCACATTTGTTGTGATTTTCCTTATAAATAACCAAGATAAAAAGTTTTGCTCCTGGTAAATGGAAGACACCCGTTTATCTAAAGGAGTGAGAAAGGAAATGGATGACATGATTTGCTAAATCCAAACCCTCTTAGTAAAATTGGGGCTGAAAAGTAGAAAAGCACGTGTGACTGCCTTTGTGCTGTGCGGTCACGCTCTGTGAATACCTGTGGAGCGGTGCGGACTGACAGCAGGGGCTCCACGGGAAAGCGCTTTCATGAGTTCCTAAGAACAGCTCGCCTTGCCCTTTACGAGGCCTTACTGACCCTGCAAGGTGTGTGTGGTGCAAGATGCACCCGTGGCCGGGTGACGGCGGAGCAGGAAGGCAGTCCTGTATAAACACCTAGCAATTAGCAAGTCGTTTCGCAGAGAACCGGATACAGCTGCACAGAAAGACTGCGTGGCAGTCGATGGAAACCCCGCTCAGCCAGGAGACCGGGTACGAAACGAGCCCAAAGGCAGCATCTGGTTGCCTGGGGACTGACCTCGGCCTACAGATGAGTTTCGGACAAGAAATTTTCGTTAGAATCCTTTCTGATGGCGCCCGTATGATCCACTTTGCAGCTTCCAACACGCCCTGCAAGTGCGCTCGCTCACCAGCATCCCTCGTGAGCCTCCCGGACGCCGGAAACGGAAATAGGACTTACAGGAAGCGGAAGCCAGGTAGCGTCAAACTGGCCTGGAGCTCAAATTCGGTCTTCGTAGTTGTGTATGAAAGCGCTCAGAACTGGTGGGCATCGTTTCTTTCTCTGACTTAAGAGCTCTGCTGGCTGCTCTTTAACAAAAGAAGTGTTCCGTGGTGTATGTGTGGGGGCGTCACGGGGGACGCAGTGTAGCTCAGGGAGGACAGTAGGGGCGCTGCGGCACCTCCCTACGCTGATGGGGACTCGATAATATCAGGAATGTAGTAACCACAGTGTTGCTCATGTGAAACCTTCATAAGGGTGTATACAATGACACCTTAATAAAAATAAATAATAATTTTTTTAAAAGTGTTCTTTAGGAGTGATTCCCCAGCGGCTCTCAGATTCGCACTTTCTTCCATAATCAGGGCTGCCCACTACGTGTGTTCCGTATCGCAGCCTAGGCGCCTGGGCGTATGACATCTCGTCTCTGAGCTGCGAGGCTCAGAGTAAAAGCACTTGTCCTTCCCACTGGTCCCCAAGGTAACACGGAATTTCCTGTCACACTGGGCACTGAGAAGAATGGTAATTTCCTAATCAATGAATGATTGGCCTGTGGGCTGCAAGACTATAATAAAAATAGCTAACCTTTGTGGAGTGCGTACTACATGCTGGCATTGTTTTAAGTGCTTATATTTATTAAATTCATCCATTTAGTTCTCACTCAACTCTAGAAGGTATTATCCTCATTTTATAGATGAAGAAAGTGAAGTACAAAGAAGTTAAATGACGCGTTTGCCCAAGGGATGGGTGAGCTGGGATTTGAACCCTAGGCAATCCAGCTCCGAAGTTCAAATATATATAACAAACTATGTTGTAGCTATTTCCCTTTGTTTAGGGAGGGAGTAAGGATGGTGGGAGATGGCAAATTAAGCACTGGCCTACATTAAAAATCCAAGGAAGTATTTAGGATGTAAAAGCACTGATGGGATCTTTATTACAATTTGGTTGACAGTCAATGTTTTATTACTTAGTCATCCTGTGATACCAGAGTTCAATTTCTTTGGCGAGTTCTAGACTATAGAATGGTTTTTGAGTCTAGTTAGACAGAGACCTCCAAACAATTTCTTTGTTTTCCTATCTATTAGGAAACCCAGAGGAAAATGTGGGATGAGCGGCTTCCAGCCGTAGGATGGCCACAGCTCTCCCCGGATGGGGTCACCATCCGTTTCTACTCTAGCTTTGCAGAGCCCAGATGTTCCTGTCCCCCTCTCACAATCCCCACAGTGAGTGGAACTTTTTGTCCAAGCAAATCAGTGCAGAACAGTGTTTTATGGGCTGTACTTGAGCTGTTTGGGGCCATCCGTTATTAAAAGATAATTCTGATGTTTTTGTGCCGTGTTGTCCATCAGTAACATGGCACTTGATTCATTGGATTAAGTTTTGGTTTTTGTATGTCAGAAAAAAAGATTTACATTTCAAGTCTAGGATATTATAGGAAAAATTCCCGCTAAGATGTGAGAGGTAGCAGGAACTTGCTACGGGCTCCTGGCTCACGGTTGTAAAAAACAACATTATGACGAGGATGTTTGCTTGACCTCACTTTTAAAACACCAACTGATGCTGGGGATTCATAAACTGATATTCATAATGATTGTTTGAAAGTTATATGAATCAAAAGAGGAAAGTCATTAATGAGTAATTTTAACTTAGTTTCCGTATATTTAAATCTGGCTTAAGACTAAAGGAAGGTTTTGAAGAAAAAAAGGATGTCCTAGATCCTAATACCACTTTTCCCTTTTGGGTGCTCTGTTCCAGCCTAACCTGGGAGAGGTATTGATGGTTATAATGCAGCATACATTTTTAAATACAAAATTCACTTTCAGGGAATCTGTTTTCTAGAGTTTGAGAGGGTGTGGTGACTGTAAAAATCAAGACCTATGTGTTGGCTTTACGTAGAAGTTACACGGGCTTAGCAAAGCAGAATGTCTGAAAGTATCTAAGAAGCCAGTCTGGTGAGAAATGGGGTCCACAGGGTCATGGAATGGCTGGGTTTGGTGGGGCTGGAAACCCTGGGAGGTAGTATCTCTGGAGGGGGTCATGATGGCCAGTGGCAGCAGGTGACAACAGGGGACAAGCAGGAGGGACTCGACCCAGCTGGGAAAAACAGGCCCTGTGGTTAGCATGTGGAATGACACATCTGTGGAGAAGTGGCTGCGAGGCCATGTGCTCGCGGTGCTCTAGGACGTTACAGAAATAGCTTGCAAGGTTTACTCTGGAAATGGGACCACTGTTTCTATTTCTAAATACCAGAGCTACGTATGAGGTGGACATTAAAAGGTCAAACTCAGAGAGACCAGTTGGGTTGGCATGTGCTGCCTGGGCACCAGGGTATGTCAGCCCAACTAGTGTTTGCAGGGCTTCTGTCATGTGAGCCACCCTGGTGAAGGCACTTGCCTTGGCTTCACTAAGTTAGTCTTCACACCCACTTTGTGAGCCACGTTTCCAGACAAAGACACGGAGACCCAGTGAGGCCACACAGTCTGTCCGAGGCCATGCTGCAGTGACGGCGTGGAGAGCACACCATAGACAATCCCCTGCAGGGCCCATACCCTACCTGCCGTGTCATAGCTCCCTCTCGATGTGTTTCTGGAGTGGCATCTACGGGATGTGTCTCCCCAGAAGGGCCCACAGAAGGTTCATTCACAGTATGCCCTCCTAACAGACCCACCACTGACAGTGGTGCGGCGGGCGGTCTGGCCCCACCGAGATGCCCCTTCAGCCTGCCCTCCACCTGCTTAGTCCTCAGGCCTGGCTTCTGGCTTCCGGGATGTTCCAGCCGCCAGGATCAGTGCAAATATTAGTCTGTCTTTTGGAACTGTCCTCTAGTCCTTTCTGGTTCTCTTACTAATTGCTGTACTTTTATCCCAGTTGAGTTTTTAAAATTACGCTTTTTGAGGTAGCATGCTTAGATTTTTTTTTGTAGTAGCATATTTAGATATTCTATACTGGGAAAAGCAACTCTGAATGTTTACTTCTCAATATTGCCCCTTAATTATCTGAGATGTTCATCTCTAAAATTCCTGTGTAAACAGCCTAGATTCATCAAGACCTACCTAAGTCACCCAACAGCACGAGGGATTCAGGCCACTAAGAAATGGTGCGTGTTACTGCTTTGGAGAGGCGTACATGAACTAGAGCAATGCTTCTCAAAACGTCTGAGGGTCATCATCTTCGGGGGATCTAGCTTAAAATGCAAATCCCAACCCCTAGCCTCCTGAGATGGTCTGGGGTGCAGCCCAGGAGTGCACATTTAAAACAATCACTCCCAAGTGCTTCTGACACAAGGGGACAGCTGACCTCCTTTGAAAAACGTGCATCTAGCGGAAGGTTGGGAAAGCATATTGAGATGGAGAAAGGGCTACAGAAATGACACCTGTGGTCTTTGAGAGATGCTTGCTTTTTGAGAGGCAAGAGCATGGGCTTTGGGACCAGACCAACTGATTTGAACTTTGTTCCATACTAATTACCTATCCAATCTTGAGCGAGAGTTGTAAACATACGTGTACCTCAGTTTCCTTATGTTAGATGTAAAAATGCCTTTCACATAAGGGTTTGTGAAGAATTAAATGTGATAACAGAACATAGCATATTGTAGACTTTGCTATTCAACACATGCATTTATTTCTACTCATGCTGAAATCCCACCAAAATGGTACTAAAGGAACACAAAAAGGCAGGCCCACCTCAGGACAGGGAGAATGGGAAAGGAAACAACAGTAAACAAGAAGCATTACCAGAGTTTTGCAGAGAGGGAGTTTGCACGGAGGCAAAGCAGACATTGATCTGGTTCTCACCGGTCCACCCAGATCTGACCCTGCTGGTCATTTAGAGGAAGTGTCTGTTCAGTGCTCACGCGCTCCTAAGTGGCCAAGCATTTCCCTGGTCACCCTTGGATGGGGGAATGGCGATCGACCAGCTGAGGCCTAAACCAGAGCGAGCTGGACCAGAGAGCCTAAGGGAAGGTGTGCCCAGAAGAGGAGTCGGATTTGCTCCAGAGAAAAAGCTGGAAAGCTCAGGCTCGGCTGCACCGTGGAGAGCAAAGTTGATGGGTAAGGGCTCAAATCAGGGAGACTGGCTAAAAAAATGTGTGTTGGAGCCATTTAGACTCAGAATCAGACTTCTTAACTGCAGCTCTGAAGGCAGCAAGACCATGAAACCACTCTTCCAAGATACGTAGGAAAAGTTGTTTCACTGAAGCAGTCTACATCAAATTGAACTATCAGACAGACATTTTCAGACTCAAAAGGTCTCAAAATGTTTACTCCCTATGTTTTCTTTCTCAGAGAGTTCCCGGATGATAAGCTTGATGAAAATGGATGAGTAAACTGAGATAGAGGAAGGCACAAAGTGCAGAAAATAAAGACTCCAATGGAGAAGGGAAACAAGGAGTTTCCAAGAGATGCAGAGGGAAGTGCCAGGGCAGTTAGGCCCGAGGCCTGGATTAGAGCAGGACACAGACAAGTCTGGGAAAAAGAACCCCTAAAGGAAAATGGAACAGATTTATTCTCTGCTGCATTTGACCATGAGAAAAAAAACAATATTTACAATGATTCTGAGACTTTGGGGACTGAAGTTGCATGGGAGAGAACATCACGTTCAAAGTACTTTCCTTAGGTCAGTAGTAAGCAACATTGTCATAAACACTCCTGGGAAGGTAGGAAAAAGAAATGTAGGAGGTGAGGCTAACTCCACATAGTCCATAATAGGGAGTCAGTAAATACTGTGTGAAATACAAATTTCAAGAAAGAGCATCATAAGGAATTTATTTATAATTTTGGGAGTAAATATTGGAAGAACATTAAATGAACCGAAGGTAGTTTCCTCTGGGGAGGAGGATGGGAGCTGTGCAGGATGGGACACAGGACTGCCGTTTGTTAGAAATCTTGTGGTACTACTTGCTTTTAAAAATTGTGTACAAATATGACTTTAATAGAAATTTCTACTTTAAAAACTAAATGCTGTTCTCATGTTTGTACATACATAGTGCCCGTCCCTGGGAAATACTCAGTAGCTGGAGTTCTTGCTTGTGGTGAACTCGGGATAAGAACTAGAAGGGCACATGTGGAGGCTCTCCGAGTTTCTACAGCAGAGGCTTAGAGGCGGCAGTTGGGTTGGGACGTGGGAGGAGTGGGTTGCATTGTGGTTCCAAGAAGATATGCCCAAGTCCTGACCCCCCGTATCTGTGAACAGAACCTTGTTTGGAAGTAGGGTCTCTACAGATGTAATTAAAGCTCTCAAGATGAGGCCATACTGGATTTAGGGTATATTTGGGGTACACCCAAACTCAGTGACAAAGTGTCTATAGGAAACAGAAAAGAAGAAGACACAGAGAGACAGAGAGGAGGCTCTGTGAGGATGGAAGCAGAGGCTGGAGTCAGGCATCCACAAGCCAAGGAGGGCCAAGGACTGCGAGTGGCCACCGAGGGAGAGACGCTCGGAGTGGATTCTCTCTCAGAGACCCTAGGAGGAACTAACCGTGCCAGCATTTTGACTCAGACTTCTGGCATCCAGAACCGTGAGATAATAAATTTCTGTTGTCTTAGGCTGCTTGGTTTGTGGTAATTGCTTCCAGCAGCCCTGGAGAAGTCAGGCAGGGAGGTCAGCAGATAGCTGTTGAAGCATCATTGGCAGCGATGGGTCGTATTCCTTAGGCCGCATCTTCTGCGAGCGTTCCTGGGGAGCCTCCTTGCATTCTCCCCTGAGAGACCCACTGGCCAGATCGCAAACCGGGTGTGCCCTGTGAAACAAATGTTTTATTATTTTTTTCCAGCTTTATTGAGGTATAGCTGACGTACAACATTGTGTAAGTTTAAGGTGTGCGATGTGTTGATTTGATACACTTACATATTATAAAATGACCACCACCATAGCTTTAGATGGCACCTACATCATGTCACATAATTACAATTTCATTTTGGGGGTGAGAACATTTGATATCTATTCTCTTAGCAACTTCCAAGTATGTAACATAGTATTATCAACTATAATCACTATGCTGTGCATTAGCCCCCAGAACTTACTCACCTGAGAACTGGAAGTCTGCACTTTTTGGCCGACATCTCCCCTTCCCCCCTCCTCAGCCCCGGAACTGCCATTCTCGTCTGTTTCCATGGGTTCGGCTTTTTTAGATTCCACATGTCAGTGACGTCATACAATATTTGTCTTTCTCTATTTGACTTATTGCACTGAAATAAATGTGTTTTAAAGTGATTTTAGACGCTTACACTCATGTTATGAAAAGTGTTTTGGGGACAGCTACTTTCTTACACCACTGTAGTAAAGGACTTGATTATTTCCCTATTTCATCAAAAAGGCAGATAGGAAACCAAGAAAAGAAATAGTTCTCTGAGCCCATCCTTCTAGTAAAGCTCAGTGAGACTGGGCTGTGATAAGGGTCATTCGCTGATAGACCTCTTCTCTGTTTTTAGGACTGGCGTCCTAATACTTGACATCAAATGAGTAATCTTGTTTTCTATTCCAATTCTTTTTAAATTTACCTTTCTCCTTAGTCTCATTTCTTTTAGCTCTCATGGCAATACCTTTAATGACTCACAGAAAACCAGCCCACACCAAAAAGATGATAAATTTAAGAGTTCAAAAATAGTGCTTGAGATTTACTACCACTGTTCCCTGCAGAGGGGCTCCAGCCACATGACCTGCACCAGGTCCTCAAGCATGGCAGTCGTCCCCTCCTCAGGGCCTTTGCACAGGCCGTTGCTTTTACCTCTAATGCTCTTTTTGCTCTTCTGTAACTGTAACTACATTTCACTTGCTTTATCTACACGTTAATCCTAAAAATTAAAAGCCAATCAGTAACATTCAGGAAGTGATTATGTATGTATAAGTCATTATGAAAACAAATAGTAAGATAGGGCCCGTTAAAAAAATTCTACTCTTAGGTATTTACCTAGGAGAAACAAAAACATATGTCCACAGAAAGGCTTATTCTTAAATATTCATAGGGCTTTCATTATTTTTTTTCCCTTCACTTATTTCACCTATGCTCCCTCCTCCTTCCCTATTGCAACTACCAGTCTGTTCTCTGTGTTTATGAGTCATAGGGCTTTAATTATAATAGCTCCAGGCTGGAAACAACCCAAGTTCCATCAACAGAAGATTGAGTAAACAAATTGTGCCCTATTTGTACGATGAACTACTATTCAACAATAAAAAAAAATGAACCACTGATACGTGTAACAACTTGAACCTCCAAAATATGACATCGAACAAAAGACACCAGCTATGGAAGAGTACGTATTACATGATTACATTTGTATAAAGTTCAAAGGTGGGCAAATGCATCTATAGCCATAGGAACGGGAACAGCTGTTGCCCCTGGGTATGTGTGTGGTGGTAGCAGGAGGGCATTGGCTTGAAAAGGCACAAGGGGACCTCAGGGTTGGTGGAAATGCTCTCAATCTGGCTTTGAGTAATGGGGTTACACAGCTATGCACATGTGTCAAAACTTAAACTATACACTGAAGATCTGTGCATTTTATTTACATGAAGTATACCTCAATTAGAGAACAATATCATTTTATATTTTTATAACTTGGCTGCTCGAAAGAGACTTTTTCAATCATCAAGTCCAATGTCTCGTTTTCTTTTCTTTCTGGCTTCCTTCCCTTCTTCCAAATCATACTCAAAGCTCATGTTTGTTAATAACGTGAGAGACTGTCAGGCCTCGGGCTCCACAGACGCTTATTTTACATGCAACATTATGGTTCAGATATCTCATTCCTAAACCTGTGTCAGATTAGAAGCAGCTGAAGTACACAGGCAGGTACGCTGGTCACGAGGGACCTGGCGCCTTGACAATGAAGGAGAAAAAGAAAAAGAAAAAGTACAACCTACAATTCAAGAGCGTGGGCCTAGAAGAGCTGAAACAAATTCAGACAATGCTGTACGTTCCCAAGCCAAAGGGCATCACGTTTTACAATAGGGTTTGTCCGAAAGGTTAAATTACATGCAGTTTATGCTACTGTAAATGCAAGAAAGGGTAAACACATAAACATTCTACAGAGAACAGTTTAAGTAATATTTTTATTTTGGTGCTTGAGGGGATAAATATTCAGATATCTGGGTTAATCCAGTCAGGGATTCAAGCCACTCCCTAGTGGAATGGAGGACGAGTGGCAAACGAGCCGCCCCACCTTTGATTGGGTGGCTACCATTAAATAGCTGAGTGGAGGTCCAGGCAACTACGAGAGATCACGTAGTGCCATCAGCACTGACCTCACACCGTCTCCACCGCCGTGGGATCGCCGTCCTGCGGTGGGGCTGCTGCGTGAGGCTGAGAGCCTGTGCTTTCCTCGAGGCGCACGGTGACAGGTGCTCTGTAGGGTGAGGCCCACGAAAACGTCTTCTCATTTTCCTGAAAGTAAATCATCATTCTAAATAGCTTCTAGAGAGTTTCCTGGGTGATGTCTACTCTACAGAGGTTTGATTGCAGGTGTTTTCTGGTAAACTTAAAAAACTAAAACCAAACAAACTGAACTTCCTCTAACACTTAGAAAATGTACCAAGTGGGCAAAGTGTTAAAAACGCTCTTTTGTTGCATTGAAGGAGAACCTTGATGAGTAGAACTTGGAAACGAGAAAAAGGACAAATAAAGAGGATGAAAATTTGTGATTATCAGCAAGTGAAGAAAACCTTACTGAACCTGGAAAGTATAATGAAAAGGGGATCCCTCCTAGTTTGAGGTATTGGATCCTTGAACTCAGATTCATGTTGACTTAGATGCTGTGTTATCTGCGGGGACGAAAAGCCCACAGGAGAGTGAGAACAGGGAGGCAGAAACTGCTGGAAGGAGAGAGCGCGGAACGTCCTAGTGGTCAAGAGAAATGCACATGTGGGTGGGTGGGAGGCTATCAGGGGAAATGAACACTGCCAAACTGATTTGTTTCTTAACAACCAAAGCATGTCTGGGACATTCTCCCTAGATGCTAGGATTAGAGATGTGGAGTTTCAACAATATACTTATCCATTACAAGAACAAGCAATTCTTTTATTTTTGGCTGATGTATTACAAGTTCTAAAAAGACAATGGTGACCTCAAGGAAACTTTGAAACAAAATGACCTGTCATAATTCCAGTAGTCTTTAACTAGTAATATTCTATGTTTATGCTTTCTTCTAGACAAAAATTCTTTCTTTAGAAATATTTTTGGGCAAGTAAATTTCCTCTTGGCATAATATTAAAATAGCTTCTGACCCCTAACAAACTGGGAAGAATTCTCCAGTCCTGTATCATCTGCCTTAGACTGGAAACTTGAACTGCAGAGATCAATTACCTGCAATTATCATTTTACAACTGTTTTAAAGAGTCTTCATGTACCTCCCTCCCAACAACAGCAGATCAGTGGTCATCTGGTCTGCAGAAGGGGAGGAAGGCAAACGCTGTGGGGAAGAACACAGCTCTGTAGTTCTCTATGGTGGGCTTAGGATACACCATCCTAATTTCCTGTTCAGTAAGGAAAATGAGGCCCAGAAGGGTCATAGAATTAATAAACGTTAGAGCCAAGATTTAAACCAAGCTCTTAAAAAAAACCTTGTAATTTTAAATAATTTTAGATTTATAAAAAAGTTTTTTAAATAGTACATAGAAGTAAAGCATATCCTTCATCCAGCTTTGTCTGTTAACAATTATACAACCATAGTTTGTCAAAACCAGAAAATTAGCATTGTCACCACACTACTAATTGAACTACAGACCTTATTTGAATTTCATCAGTTTTTTCTCTAGTGTCCTTTTGTCTGTCATTCTGGGATCGAATCCAGAATCTCACGTTGCATTTAGTTATTACATCTCCTTGGTTTCTTTCAATCTGGGAGACAGCCTCAGTGTTTGACTTTTAGGAACTTGACACTTCTGAAGAGGAATGATCAGGTATTTTGTGAATGTCACTCATTTGAGGTTGGCTTGTTTTCCCACCGTTAGTTGAGGTTATGCACTTTTGCAAGAATACCCCCGAGGTGCGTGTCCTTCTCTGTGCATCCCATCAGGACGTAGGGGTGTGCGTGGTGTTGCTCTGTCCCATTACTGACCCCCGAGGTGCGTGTCCTTCTCTGTGCATCCCATCAGGACGTAGGGTGTTGCTCTGTCCCATTACTGGTCATGTGAACCTTGATCACTTGGGGAAGATGGCATCTGTCAGACTTCTGCTGTAAATTTACTATTTTTTCTTTGGAATTGGTAAATATCTTGGAGAAGATACACTGAGACTATGCTGATATCCTGTTTTTCCTCAGACTTTCACCCTCCATCTTAGTATCTACCAGTGGCTCTTGCCTGCAGTAGTTATTATTGTGATGTTTACCAGTAGTGACTTGGAATGTATTTATATTGGGGTGTATGGACTCATGGATACTTATTTTACTCTATGGATTATAACCCAATATTACATTTATGTTTTGCTCTAATTGTTCCAACTGTGGCTACTGGGAGCCCCTTTAGGTGGGGCTCCTGTATTCTTTGTCATGCCTTATCGCTGCGGGACTGTTGTTGTTTGGAGTACTTCCCTGTTTTCTGGCACAAGATTTCCAGGCTCAGTTAGATTTCCCTACTCCAGCCCAAGAATCAACCACTTCTCTGAGGAATCTTATGAACCAAGACCGTTTGATATAAACCTGTTACACTCTTTCCACCAGCTCGTGGTGCTTCTTAAAACAGTTTCGCTTGAGCCCTTTGTAAATTATCCCAGAAATTCACTCTAAAGGTAGGCAGTGTTTGTCCTTGTTGAGTCTGTTCGCATCACCCACACTGCCTCGAGCCCACTCCCTTTGCTGCCTCTGCTCTTTTTGTACCGCCGAGATGAGGGGGCAGGAAGGTGAGAAGATTGAGAAGTGGTTTTGCGGGTAGATAAAAAGTGTCAATACAGGCAGAGATGATGTGGATAGGACTGGGAGGTTGGGGGAGTCCCTGGATGGGACTCAAATACACACATTAAATTCATTTTGCTTCACCACCATGCAGATCAAAAGAACACAGAAGCTTCTAAAGCAAGTCAGAATTTTTAAGTTTAATTTTTTTCCTGGCACTTGATCCACTCTGGAACGAAGTTGCTCTTTGTGAGTCTAGCTTCTGTTTCCTCTCTCTCCCTCTCAACTTGCCTGTAGCAGCTGTCTGGGCTCATTCATGGGGCCACAGCAGGTCCGCTTCTCCCAGCGTCCTGCATGCTCCTTGGCTATGTATTATATCATACTTTGTGTTAGAGATGGGTAAAAGTCAAGATGGATGTTAAGTCAGAACAGAGCCAAGGTCACAGTGGATATCGAAACGAAGACTGAAGACACAAACCTTAAAATTCTAGATTTCTAATCTTTACATAAAATAAAACTTATAAAACAACTTAGAAAACTTTCCAAATAGATGAGTATGTATCATGACTTAAACATCTGAAGTAAGGCCCATATTCTATTCCAGGATTTAAGAACACTTAAATTATGGCATGTCATAACAATCGTAGTTTCTTGGGGTTCATTATGAGTGTTAGACTGTTTTTTCTACTGTACAGTTATTCCATATCTTTTTATTTGTTTTTACAAGTGACACTACACCTTTTTCTATGTGCCTGTCCCTGTCTGTGGGCAGCTATGTGTGTATGGTGCATACGTGTATGAGAGAAGGAGGACATGAGAAAGAAGGAGAGGCGAGAAAGAGCCATGACACACTAGTTTCTTACTTTTACAGGAAATTTAATACGTGTCAGCACAAATCTGAGCCTGACTCATCTGGCAGGAGGAATAAGTTCACATCATGCCGGAGTAAACAGGGAATGGGGTGAGATCTCAAGAGGGAGCGGTGGGGAGGCAGTTTACAATTTAAGATATAAGTAGAGGTGCTTTATTAGAATTATTTTCAATTTCTCACAGTCATGTTGAATTTTTATACCGACCTCCACAGTCCTCGTCCTATCTAGGAAATCTCTTCCTCCCCGTGATCACCACAGTCATTTAGCTGTTAAGCCCAACCTATTCTGCTGCCTCCACATCTCGTACATTCATCTCCTCCTTTCTGTCCCCACAGGTATTCACTTGATTCGGGCCTTCACCACGCTTTGCCTGGACTGCTGCTCTAGTCTTCTTCCCATCCTTGACGGTCTCTAATTAGTCATCCCTGAAAACTCACCCAGGCACCTCTTCCTACTCAGTAAGAGCCAGCCATTTCTCGCTCGATGTCACCACTGAACCCAGTGTTACCCCCTCCAAAAGGTCCCCCAAATATATTCTACTTGATAGCTTACACACTTACCCTCCTAGTCAGCCAAGGCTGAGAACTTCTTGAGGACTACACTTGTGTCCCCCTTATGTCACGGTCCCCAGCGCCTGGGACAGTAGGTGCTTGATGAATGCGTGGTCCGTGGACGAGAAGATGAACCTGTCCGTGGCATGGGTGAGCAAATGAAGGAGCCCCTCAGCTCACTGATGGACTATTATTACTCAGTGGCAGTCCCCGGCTGATGTTTCTCCCTGGAGCTGACAGTTCATTACACGCAAGATCAGATCCTTTAAGATGACATCTTACAAGCAATAGTTTCTCTTTACAAGTAATTATGTTTTCAAGATACCAAGTATTTTTCCTTTTGAAGGCATTTGTAGTTATTATGCCTCATGTCTCCATCTAGTGGAAAAAATTGGTGTTACAGCAATTAAGATATCTATGTACAAATATAAGAAACACAGTTGTGAAAAAATTTATAGAAACTAGCTTTCTCCAGGTTCAAAAACCTCCCATGTGTCTACTTTGTACTTTACACAGTTCAGCAAGGTTTTTCTTGCCAAAATGACTGATTTCTAAATATCTGGACAGGGTCATGCCACAAGAAAATAACGTGGATATATATGTGAAAAGCATTTACAATTAGTCTGTCTTTCACCACTTTTAAGTTGACAAGTCACTGATATGTAGTAACAAAAAATGTTAATTCAGATATTTTATAGAACATTTTTGTAAACTATGCAAACAATGCCAGCAATTTAATATTTATTATTTTTTAGTGATCAAAATATGCCTCAAGGTAAGTACTATTTCATCACGATAGCCATTTTTATAAAGCTTAAAAATGAATGTAACAAAATAATATGCTGTTTAGGCCTAAGTCCTGATGTAGGTGTGTATGCATTTGCCCATCTACCTTCACCTATCATCTATCTAGACTATATGGAAATGCAAGGGGTTATGAGCATAACAACCTTCAGAGGAGTGGTCACCTCCAGCAGCATCCACAGGGTTGGAAATATTTTCATTCTGCTTGAGTTCATGGGTTCATGAATGTTTATTTTACTGTTATGCTTCCTAACTTAGATGCATGTATTTTTTGATCCAGAAATCCTACTTTTGAGACTATCTCCTACAGAAACAAAGCACTGGTATATAAGGATATGCATTAAAAAGGAAGAAAGAAAAAAAGGAATACAGCTACATAAGGGAAACAGTTTAAGATGCTCATATGCACTGAAATGGGTGGGGCACCAATAGTTTCTTCTATAAATACCAAGTGCTGGCCGAGATGTGCACCAGTGGAAACTCTCAGGCACTGACAGAAGCACTTTGGAAAACCATCTGGCTACTTGGGCTGAGCACACACATCTCCTATGACCCAGAAGTTCATTCCTGGTTACATATCCAACAGAAATGGGAATATATGTTCACCAAATAACATGTAAAAAATGTGCTATAAGCACTATTCATAATAGCAAAGAATTGAAAATCCCCAAATATCCATTACCAGTAAAATGAATAAAAGGTGTTATATTTATACAATAGAATACACAGCAATCACGGAACAAACTACAGCTACATACATCAACATGGTTGAATCTCACACACATTATGATGAGTGAAAGGAGCCAAACACAAGAACAGACACTGAATATTCAGTTCATATTTTCAAAACGGGCACAGCTAATATGCTATTAGAGGTCAGCGTTAAGCCAAGATAGTGGTTACTCTCAGGAGGGCAGTGGTCAGAAGGGGCTTCTGGATACCGGTAATGTTCTGTTTCTTGATCTGAGTACTGGTATGCGTACTAAATACACTGTACTGTAATTCACACTCTGAATTATCGAGCCTTATTCCCATGATCTGTACACTTTTCTGTATGTTGTACCTCCACCAAAATTTTATGTCCTGCAGAAGTCATCACTAGCCTTTCTCATCTGCCCGCTCAGACCATAAGAACAAGTGTGGTACTCCAGTGTGGTTCTGACACATATATTAGACAGACTGACCAGTGAAACAGAATGGAGGTCTATAAATAGACCCCAATACACATGTAGCATTTTACACAATGTCAAGGTGGCTTTTCAAATTAATGAAAAATACATGAATTATTTAACAGATGGTGTTGGGATAACTGGGTAGCCACTGGAACAAAAATGAGTTCAGCTCTACTTTGTATCTTACACCAGAACACATTCCAGATGAGCAAAGATTTAAATTTTTAGCACAAAATAATTAGTAAAAGAAACCCTGAGAGGATTATTTTTCATAATTTAGAGTGGAGAAAGGTCTTTTTAAACGCAATATAACAAATAATCCCAAAAAACATAAAAGGAAAGACCGGTCAATTAAACCATATGGACTTAAAAAATATATGATACAATCCAACATAAATAAAGAAGTAACAGAAATCACAGGAAAATATTTCAATTTCATAATACATACAGATGGCTGGTATACACACACACACACACACACACACACACACACAGGTGTAAAACTACTTTTTCATAAGGTACAAACTTCCACTTTTAAGATGAGTGAGTCGAAGATGTAACCTACAGCATGGTGACTATAGTTAACAGTACTGTACATTTGAAAGCTGCTTAGAGAGTAGATCTTAAAAGTTGTCATCACTAGGAATAAGTTTGTAACTATTTGTGGTGATGGATGTTAACTAAATTTATCGTGGTGATCATTTTGCAATCAATATATGCATATATCAAATCTTTATGTTGTATACCTAAAATTAATGCAATGTTGTACATCAATTAGATCTCAGTTTTTAAATAAAGCTCCTTCAGATGAGTAAAAAGACCAATAAGTCATGAGAAATCTAGACAAAAAAATGTATACAAATATTTCACTGAAAAGGAATAAAAGCGACTCAAACATGAAAAGATCCTCAACTTTACTCATCCTGGGTGAAATAAAAGTAATTCTACAAAGATATTATTCCTATAGTATCGACAGACATAAAAATGTCTTAAAATACACTGTTGTCAAGAGCGTGGGGAAGCAGGCACTCTACTCCCCAGATTGCTAGAAAGAAACTCTAAAACTTGGTGAAACCTTACAGAAAAATGTATTTGACAGGCACTATCTATCAGCATTAGAAATGTACATGCCATTTGCTCCAGTAATTTTACTTATACAGATATATCTTAAAAGCATATTAGAGCATCAGTAAAATTATAGATACACGGTTATAAACTTCAATCTTATTTGAAATAACAAAAAAAAAGAAAAAAAAACCACCCAAACAACAATTAATAGAAAATTGGTCACTAAAATTCAGCCATCAAAAAGAATGAAAAAAAAATTTTTTTACAGACATGAAACAAGTTTAAGTGAAAAAAAGCAAGGTGTGTATTGTATATAGTATCATTATATATTTAAGGTAAAAAGTAATATAGATTTGTATTTATAGATCCGGGAATAAAATTTAAAAGTAGGATTCTAAATCTAACTCTAAAAATGTGAGTAAGAATGTCAGAGGCGGGTCAGGGGCTGAGCAGGTGAAGGATATTTAAATCTCGTACATGCAAAGCAGTCCCCTGGGAGGTACGCCGTCATCCTGCCTCCGACCCGCTCTGCCTTGCGGAGGGCCGGCCGTGCGGCGGGCCTGGGGTGCGGCATGGTTTGCCTCCCCTGGACGTGGACAGAAACCGTTTATAGGGGCACAGATTTAGCGCGCAGCTCTTGAGTTTTGACACGTGTACGCACTCGCGTAACTGCTGCCGGGCAGCCGTCCGGGAGGTCTCCCCGAGCACGAGGGGACACCCCCTGGACAGGGCAGGGTTCCTGACCCTGAGCAGAAGGAGTGAGATTGGGTTCTGAGAACTCTCCAAAGGCAAAGAAAGGAGATTTTCAGGCAGGCTTCTAGAGAGCAGATCGCACAGCCACAGTCCCGTGCGGGTCCCCCAGGCCGCGGGAACCTGCGAGCCCAAATCAGAGCTCTCAGCAGTCCCTCCCTGCTTGTCTGGAGTAGGACAGAGAGGGAAGACTTATGCTTAAGTCGAGAAAACAGAATGAAATTGCAAGTAACACACCGCTGGAAGAGTGCAGAGGTAAACGGAAAAGTTGAGCAGTTGGAAGTCTTTATTTAAGGCACAAAGTACACACTCTTAAGAAAGGGGAGTGTGGGCAGTCCCAGAGGAGACGTGCTTAGAAGCTTAGGATTCTGCCTTTTAAGGAGTTCAAGGATGGGGCAAAGGGCAGGGTAGGGGATGGGGGGGCTTGGCTGTGATGTCATGATGTCTGTGTCTGGTGAGAGATTGTATGTCACCGTCCACAGTCAGTCCTCTAGATATTCTGTATGATAAACTTAATACAAGGAATTTATTGGTCCTGTTCCTCTCCAAGATAGTGGCTGCCCTCGAGCAGTGGGCACATACCATTTAGGACTGCTTGCCCCGCCTGAAGATAGGGCTGGTTACTGGCTGCTTACCACAAAATATGTTAGGAATCTTAACTTCCTAACTCCCTCGTATTTAATATGGAATCCTAGCCTTAAGATGGATTTCCTCCTGTTCTTACTATCCTATTTATATTTTGGCATTTTTCATCATAGGCAGGAAAATTTAATCAGGTTGCTTGTCTCATGTCCTTGCCCTACCTAATAACCATTACCCAGAACAAGATAGTAAACATTATGATTTTTTTTCTCTTACACCTATTTCACCCACCCCTCCCCCCCCTCCCCTATAGCTACCATCAGTCTGTCCTCTGTGTCTATTTTGTCTGTTCATTAGTTTTTTTGGATTCTACATATAAGTGAAATCACATGGTATGTTGTCTTTCTCTGACTTAACTGAGCATAATACCCTTTATGTCCATCCATGCTGTTGCAAAAGGCAATATTTCATTCCTTTTTATGGCTAATATCCCATTGTATATACATACTACACCTTCTTTGCCCATTCATCTATAGGACACGTAGGTTGCTTCCATGTTTCCGTTATTGTAAATAATGCTTCAATAAATATACGGGGGCATATATTACCGAGTACAGCTTGTACCACTCACAGCATGACATGGTGTGTTCTCAGACACCATTTTGCTGCGTTGTTATAGTCCACAAATGAGGGAAATCATTTGGTACTTGTCTTTCTCCACCTGGCTTATTTCACTGAGCATAATACCCTCTAGCCCACCCATGTTGTGCACATGGTAGGATTTGTTTTCTTCTTATGGCTGAATAATATTCCATTGTGTATATGTACCACATCTTCTTTATCCATTCATCTACTGATGAACACTTAGGTTGCTTCCATTTCTTGGCTATTGTAAATAGTGCTGCTATAAACATAGGGGTGCATATGTCTTTTTGAATCTGAAAAGTTGTATTCTTTGGGTAAATTCCAAGGAGTGGGATTCCCAGGTCAAATGGTATTTCTATTTTGAGTTTTTTGAGGAGCCTCCAGATTGCTTTCCACAATGGCTGAACTAGCTTACATTCCCACCAGCAGTGTAGGAGGGTTGCCCTTTCTCTGCATCCTCACCAGCATTTGTTGTTCTTAGTCTTTTGGATGCTGGCCATCCTTACTGGTGTGAGGTGATGTCTCATTGTGGTTTTAATTTGCATTTCTCTGATGATTAGTGATGTGGAGCATCTTTTCATGTGTCTGTTGGCCATCTGAATTTCTTCTTTGGAGAATTATCTCTTCATATCCTCTCCCCATTTTTTAATTGGGTTATTTGCTTTTTGGGTGTTGAGGCATGTCCGTTCTTTATATATTTTGGATGTTAACCCCTTGTCAGATATTTCATTTACAAATATATTCTCCCATACTGTAGGATGCCTTTTTGTTCTGTTGATGGTGTCCTTTGCCATGCAGAAGCTTTTTAGTTTGATGTAGTCCCACTTGTTCATTTTTGCTTTTGTTTCCCTTCCTTAAGGAGATGCGTTCAGGAAGAAGCTGCTCATGCTTATATTCAGGAGATTTTTGCCTATGTTGTCTTCTAAGAGTTTTATGGTTTCATGACTTACCTTCAGGTCTTTAATCCATTTCCAGTTTACTTTTGTGTATGGGGTTAAACAATAATCCAGTTTCATTTTCTTGCATGTAGCTGTCCAGTTTTGCCAACACCAGTTGTTGAAGAGGCTGTCATTTCCCCAATGTATGTCCATGGCTCCTTTGTCATATCATATATTAATTGACCATACATGCTTGGCTTATCATATATTAATTGATCATATATGCAGGGCTTTCTAGTCTGTTCCATTGGTCTATGGGTCTATTCTTGTGCCAGTACCAAATTGTCTTGATTACTGTGGCTTTGTAGTAGAGCTTGAAGTTGGGGAGCGTAATCCCCCAGTTTTATTCTTTCTTCTCTGGATTGCTTTGGCTATTCAGGGTCTTTTGTGGTTCCATATGAATTTTAGAACCATCTCTTCTAGTTCTTTGAAGAATGCTGTTGGTATTTTGATAGGAATTGCATTAAATCTGTAGATGGCTTTAGGCAGGATGGCCATTTTGACAATATTAATTCTTCCTATCCATGAGCATGGGATGTGTTTCCATTTATTGGTATCTTCTTTAATTTCTCTCATGAGTGTCTTGTAGTTTTCAGAGTATAAGTCTTTCACTTCCTTGGTTAGGTTTATTCCTAGGTATTTTATTCTTTTTGATGCGATTGTGAATGGAATTGTTTTCCTGATTTCCCTTTCTGCTAGTTCATCATTAGTATACAGGAATGCCACAGATTTCTGCGTATTAATTTTGTATCCTGCAACCTTGCTGAATTCAGATATTAGATCTAGTAGTTTTGGAGTGGATTCTTTAGGGTTTTTTATGTACAATATCATGTCATCTGCAAACAGGGACAGTTTAACTTTTTCCTTACCAATCTGGATGCCTTTTATTTCTTTGTGTTGTCTGATTGCTGCCACTAGGACCTCCAGTACTATGTTGAATAGAAGTGGGGAGAGTGGGCATCCTTGTCCTGCTCCCAATCTTAGGGGAAAAGCTTTCAACTTCTCACTGGTAAGTATAATGTAGGCTGTGGGTTTGTCATATATGGCCTTTATTATGTTGAGGTACTTGCCCTCTATACCCATTTTGTTGAGAGTTTTTATCATGAATGGGTGTTGAATTTTGTCAAATGTTCTTTCAGCATCTATGGAGATAATCATGTGGTTTTTGTCCTTCTTTTTGTTGATGTGGTGGATGATGTTGATGGATTTTCGAATGTTGTACCATCCTTGCATCCCTGGTATGAATCCTGCTTGATCATGATGGATGATCTTTTTGATGTATTTTTGAATTCAGTTTGCTGATATTTTGTTGAGTATTTTTGCATCTGTGTTCATCAGGGATATTGGTCTGTAATTTTCTTTTTTTGTGTTGTCTTTGCCTGGTTTTGGTATTAGAGTGATGTTGGCCTCATAGAATGAGTCTGGAAGTATTCCCTCTTCTTCTACTCTTTGGAAAACTTTAAGGAGGATGGGTATTAGGTCTTCACTAAATGTTTGATAAAATTCAGCGGTAAAACCATCTGATCCAGGGGTTTTGTTCTTAGGTAGTTTTTTTATTACCAATTCAATTTTGTTGCTTGTAATTGGTCTGTTCAGATTTTCTGTTTCTTTCTGGGTCAGCCTTGGAAGGTTGTATTTTTCTGGAAAGCTGTCCATTTCTTCTAGGTTATCCAGTTTGTTAGCATATAATTTTTCATAGTGTTCCCTAATAATTCTCTGTATTTCTGTGGTGTCTGTAGTGATTTTTCCTTTCTCATTTCTGATTCTGTTTATGTGTGTAGACTCTCTTTTTTCTTGATAAGTCTGGCTAGAGGTTTATCTATTTTGTTTATTTTCTCGAAGAACCAGCTCCTGTTTTCATTGGTTCTTTGTATTGTTTTATTCTTCTCAATTTTATTTATTTCTGCTCTAATCTTTATTATGTCTCTCCTTCTACTGACTTTGGGCCTCATTTCTTCTTCTTTTTCTAGTTTCATTAATTGTGAGTTCAGACTGTTCATATGGGATTGTTCTTCTTTCCTGAGGTAGGCCTGTATTGCAATATACTTTCCTCTTAGCACAGCCTTTGCTGCATCCCACAGATTTTGCAGTGTTGAATTATTGTTGTCATTTGTCTCCATATATTGCTTGATCTCTATTTTTATTTGGTCATTGATCCATTGATTATTTAGGAGTGTGCTGTGAAGCCTGCATGTGTTTGTGGGCTTTTTCATTTTCTTTGCATAATTTATTTCTAGTTTCATAACTTTGTGGTCTGAGAAACTGGTTGGTAGAATTTCAATCTTTTTGAATTTACCAAGGCTCTTTTTGTGGTCTAGGATATGATCTATTCTTGAAAATGTTCCATGTGCACTTGAGAAGAATGTGTATTCTGCTGCTTTTGGGTGTAAAGTTCTGTAGATGTGTTAGGTCCATCTGTTCTAATGTGTTGTTCAGTGCTTCTGTCTCCTTACTTATTTTCTGTCTGGTTTATCTGTCCTTTGGAGTGAGTGGATTGTTGAAGTCTCCTAGAATGAATGCATTGCATTCTATTTCCCCTTTTAATTCTGTTAGTATTTGTTTCACATATGTAGGTGCTCCTGAGTTGGGTGCATAGATATTTATAATGGTTGTATCTTCTTGTTGGATTGACCCCTTAATCATTATGTAATATCCTTCTTTGTCTCTTGTGACTTTCTTTGTTTTGAAGTCTATTTTGTCTGATATAAGTACTGCAATTCCTGCTTTTTTCTCCCTATTAGTTGCATGAAATATCTTTTTCCATCCCTTCACTTTAAGTCTGTAAATATCTTTGGGTTTAAAGTGAGTTTATTGTAGACAGCATATAGATGGGTCTTGTTTTTTTATCCATTCAGTGACTCTATGTCTTTTGATTGGTGCATTCAGACCATTTACATTTAGGGTGATTATCAATAGGTATGTACTTATTGCCATTGCAGGCTTTAGATTCATGGTTACCAAAGGTTCAAAGTTAACTTCCTTACTCTCACTTAATATGCTATTACAAACACAGTTGAAAGGTTCTTTTTTTTTCTCCTCCTTTTTCTTCCTCCTCCATTCTTTATATATTAGGTATCATATTCTGTACTCTTTGTCTATCCCTTGATTGACTTTGGGGATAGTTGATTTAATATTGCATTTTCTTAGTAATTAACTGTTCTACCTTTTTTATTGTGGTTTTATTACCTCTGGTGACTGCTATTAAACCTTAGGAACACTTCCATCTATAGCAGTCCCTCCAAAATACACTGTAGAGATGGTTTGTGGGAGGTAAATTCTCTCAGCTTTTGCTTATCTGGAAATTGTTTAATCCCTCCTTCAAATTTAAATGATAACCTTGCCAGATAAAGTATTCTTGGTTCAAGACCCTTCTGCTTCATTGCATTAAATACATCAAGCCACTCCCTTCTGTCTGTAAGGTTTCTGCTGAGAAGTCTGATGATAGCCTGATGGGTTTTCCTTTGTATGTGATCTTATTTCTCTCTCTGGCTACTTTTAATAGTCTCTCTTTATCCTTGATCTTTGCCATTTTAATTATTGTATGTCTTGGTTTTGTCTTCCTTGGGTCCCTTGTGTTGGGAGATCTGTGCACCTCCATGGCCTGAGAGACTATCTCCTTCCCCAGATTGGGTAAGTTTTCAGCAAAAGCTCCTCAAAGACACTTTCTATCTCTCTCTTCTTCTTCTGGTACCCCTAGAATGTGAATTTTCTTCCATTTGGATTTGTTGTCACACAGTTCTCTCAATATTCTTTCATTCATAGAGATCCTTTTTTCTCTCTGTGCCTCGGCTTCTTTGTATTCCTCTTCTCTAATTTCTATTTCATTTATCATCTCCTCCACCATATCTAATCTGCTTTTAAAACTCTCCATTGTATGTTTCATTTCTGATACTGTGTTCTGTAATGATTGGATCTCTGACTGGGATTCCTCCCTGAGTTCTTGAATATTTTTCTGTACCTCCATGAGCATGTTAATGATTTTTATTTTGAAATCCCTTTCAGGCAGATTCATGAGGTCAATTTCATTTGAATCTTTCTCAGGGGTTGTATTCATATTCATAATTTTACTTTGAACCAGGTTCCTTTGGCATTTCATATTTGTATATGGCGCCCTCTAGTGCCCAGAAGCTCTACTCTTCTGGAGCTGCTCAGCCCCTGAAGCAATGTCAGGGGTCGCAGGGGAGTGGTATTGGTGCCTGAGGGGAGGAAAGAGCTGTTTCCTGCTTCCTGGCTGCTGTGCCTGTCTCCACTGCCAGAACCAGTGGGCTGAGCACACAGGTATAAGCCTCTATGCTTTGAGTTTGTAGTTGCTGTAGATGGGGCTTCCCTCTGGCCAGCCTAACGCCAGGGTAGGGTTTGCTGGTTTGCAAACTAGGTGGGGCTGGCTGGGAGAAAGGCGCAGTAGGCTGTTTGTCACAGAGGGGGTCCTTGGAGCTGTGTAGGCAGCCTGGGAGCTGGAGCACCTGGAGATCGTGAAAGTTCCCAACCTGCTGGGCAGAGTGCACCTGGACAATTTTGTCTACTTGTCCTTTCTCCTGAGCAATAAGCTCTGTGCAATCCTTGGCCCTTTATCAGCCCTCTTGCTGTTAGGAAGTCTCTCACACTGCCCACCTTTTTTTTGTCCCAGAGCAGCCGGATATGGATCCCTGTTTTCCACGGCGACTGGAATCTCAGTCTTTCCAGGTATTCTGCCTGTCTTAGCTTTCCAACCCCCTAATCATGAGAGTACCATGAAAACACCATGAAATGTAGGTTTGTGCTCCCACATCAGATCTCCGGAGTTAGGTATTCAGCAGTCCCAGGCTTCCACTCCCTCCCTGCTCTGTTTCTCTTTTTACCCCCTAGAGAGCTTGGGTGGGGGAAGGGCTTGGGTCCCACCAGGCCATGGCTTTGGTATGTTACCCTTTTCCGTGAGGTTTATTCTTTTCTCCAGGTGTATGCAGTTTGTTGCAGTCCTCTTTCCTGTCGCTCTTTCAGGATTAGTTGTATTAGTTATATTTTCGTATTATATGCGGTTTTAGGAGGAAGCCTCTGTCTCATCTCTCATGCCGCCATCTTTAATCCTCTCTCATGTCCCACAGGAAACATTTTTTAAAGGCTCTATTGAGATATAATTCATATACCATATAGTTCACTTAAAGTATATAGTTCAATGGATTTTAGTGTATTTACAGAGTTGCATAGTCATCATCACTATCTAATTTTAGGACTTCTTCATCACCCCAAAAAGAGATCCAGTCCCTGTTACTGGTCTTCCCCAGTTCTTCTCCCTGCTTCCCCACCTACTTTCTGCCCATAAGATATGGAGCCTTACAATCTGTGATCCTCTAAGTGTGGCTTCTTTCACTTAACACGATGCTTTCAAGGTTCATCCAACTTGGAGCACATGTCAGTACTTCATTCCCTTTTATTGCTAAATAATATTACTTTGTATGGCATTTTAAATAACTATTTGAATAAACATTTGGGTTGTTTGTACTTTTTGGCTATTGTGAATGAACATTACTGTACAAGTCTTTGTGTGGATGTATGTTTTCATTTCTCTTGGGTATATACTTAGGAGTTGCTGGGTCATATGGTAGCTCTATGTTTAACCTTAAGGAACTGCCAAGCCGTTTTCCAAAGTGGTTGCACCATTTTACATCTATGCTAGCAATTTATGGGGGTTACAGTTTCTCCTATCCTCACCAATACTTGCATTGTCTCTTTTTGATTATAGCTATGCTACTGTGTGCAAGGTGTCATCTCATTGTGGGGAAATACATTTTTAAAAGTTGTCCCCCATTATAAAAATATTATGGGGATAATTTGGAATAATCTGAAAAATTACTTTTAATATGTTTATATATTTCTTTCTAGGCTTTGCTATGCATATTGTTAACGTTGTTTACACAACACACAGTCTTAAAAATTAAGATAAAAAACTTTTAACATTTAATCATAAACATATTATGTTTACATAAACTCTTCCTAAACATCATTTAAAATAGTCAACGTTCTCTGAGGTGGATATGTCATATTAACTTAACCATTCTATTTTTCTTTGACATTTAGATGGCTCTCAGTATTTGATATGAGACCTGCTTTACATTTTTCTGCATAATTGTTTTTGCTTATAAACTTACTGTATTCCAAAAAGCATCAAGATTTTCCTGAATTTTTGGAAAATCCAAGATTCTACCCATGGGCTGCTGCTGTTTTCTTTCTACAGCCTCATTAGGTGAGTCATCTGCTCAAGTGGTTAGGTGACTGTGCTGACTCTTCTGACCTTCAAACTCATAGATTCAAATTATTGTTAAATATTACCAACCTTGGTTACTCACAAGTATCCCAAACCTAAATCTTCCAAACTCAGTCCGTTATCTTCCTCTGCCAACAACATTCTTACCAGTATGGGAAACTGCTGCCCAGTCATCCAAGGAAGAGACGCGGGAGACACCTTCCCCTTCCGTCTTGCGCACAGCTAGTCAGGCCCAGGTTCTGCTGACTTTGCTCTTTGTCGCACTGTGTCTCCTCTCAGCTCTCACCACCACACTGGGCTTTCACGCCCTCAGCGTCTCTCGCCTAGACCCAAGTGGCGTCCTACTTGATCTCTAATCCTTCAGTGCTGGCCACTTGAATTCTTTCCCCTCACTACTGCTAGATGACCTACTTACAACAACGTGATCATGACACTTCCCTGCTCAAAATCCTTCTCCGACCCTGTATTGCCTGCGGAATAGAGTCTGCACTTCTTAATAGGGTGCACGGGGCTCTTTTGCACCTTCTGCTTGTCCGTGCTCTGCATTTGTTACTATAGTAATAGATGTTTACAGTTTCCCCTGAAGTTCCCATGCTCTTCAGTGCTTCCACCTATTTGTTTATTAGGGTTTTTCTGTCTGGAATTTCCTCAGCACTTTTTCCCTTTTTAATTATTTACTGTCCTTCAAATCCAAGTTCAAGCATCATCTACTTCAGAAAGTCTACCTTGAAGTTCTAGAATGGTCCAGTGGCCCTTATTTCTGCTCCACTTTAAACCCACTTTTTAAAAAGTTTATTTTGATATCATTAATCTAGAATTTTAAACCCACTTTTAAACCTACTTTCTGAGTCTAAAGTTTCTTATGATTTTAATATCAGTAGTGTTTACATGTCTTCTTCTGTTTTTAATTTCTGTTGATGCCTCACACACTTGCTAGACTTTATGAAGAGCTCATATTTGGCTGAACTTGAACTTTGAGTATCCTGAGGGACCTGAATTGAGATGATCTGACTTGATTTCTGCTGGGTGCTCAGGGTCACTACCAATCAGGAACCATTTCCAGGTAATTTTTTGGACTGAGATACCTTAGACTATGAGTGATGCATAAATTCGAATCCCAGCATGAAACATTAGGGAAGACTATTAAAATCCAACGCCAGCAGAGATGGACTGGTTTGCTTGTCGGTTCACTTTGCCAGCATATAGATTCTTCTGTTTATCTTTTCACCTAAATACGTAGCCAGTTTGGATGCTTGGATTTATGCATAGGTCTCAGGTTCACCTTCCCACTTTGTTGGATTCAAATACCATCACTTGGCTAACCAACAGAACTCTATAGATTCCCAGGTATATCCCTGAGCTTTTCAAAGTCCTCTCCTGACAACCCTTTTCACAGCATTAAAAAAAAAACTATTTTGGTTAAAAACTCCTATCTACCATGTCTGGCAGACACAATGTTAACAAACCAAGCTCTAGATTTTGGGTTTTGGCGCCTTTCCGGGGCATTCCTGGCTTCTGTGTTGGCTTACCATTTTAATTTCAGTGTGTATGTGTGTGTGTGTGTGTGTGAGAGAGAGAGAGAGAGAGAGAGAGAGAGAGAGAGACTTAGTATTTCCCCTACTTTCTTTTGAATTTAGCAACGTAGTTAAAAGTATGTTTGGAAGTAATAACAGTGCAAATGGTGAAGAAGGGGCCTCTCAAATTTCTTCCCTTCATAGAAGCAACAAGAACACTGGCAAAAATGGTCAGAATCAACTTTTTCAGAACTCTGGACATTAACCAAAGGCTTGCAGCAATCTAGTGAGCATTTTATTCAAGAATATAGGCTGAATTTTAGTGAGAACAATGAGCTTTCTGAGTGAATTTTTTTCTAACTTGCCCTATTCCTGGGGAAGAATCACACCCTTCCCATCTCCATGGTGGCCTCCAAAACCAGCATCCTGCAGTCATGGTGAAGATGGACCTCCTGGATGACACCGAAGGGGACAGAAGCTAGCTTTAGTTCATCCCAAGTCCTACTCCCAGAGAAGTGTCATTGTTTGACCAATCTAGTGGGTCCTTAGAAGACCCCACTCACTCTCTTTGCTAGACCTGACTTGGACTGTATCCACCCTTTACCCTGGGGACAGTTGTTGAAGACAGTCGATCAGAGGCAATTGTTGGACATCAGGGCTGCCTGAGGTGTAGACAACAGTTGGGGCAAAAGAAAAATCTGTGGATGAGAGTCCAAAGGGAGCTTTAAAAAGCTGTAACCTATTCCTGGGACTCTAGAAGGCTACCTGCAAATTAGGGCTGTGCACATGTCGAGGGCTTTGCATACTTAGGGAAGCTAATCTCTGGCTGACCTTGAGACTCTGCACAAAAGAAAATGTAGGTTATGATGCTGTAACAGCCTGGCAGAGTGTTGAAGTTTAGCTCTAACATGCACACAAAGCTCTTTGTAACGACTGAGAGACTTACTGGTTCGAGGCATCTGAGGGAATCCCTTTCCAATTATTAGCCAACCATTATGCTAACCGAGTCGGTATCAGTGGTCACACTGCCCAAAGAATAGAGTTTGTAGATTTAGTTGAGGAAAATTACTAAGCAACAATAGCAGTAGTAAATCCCGAGTGTAAGGTTTCAGGTTAGGAAAGAAAAGAGAGGAGGCATGGCTCAACGACAGCACAGGTTTATTGGAGAAAAATGTGGAGGGGTCTCCAGTGAAGGGCTGCAGCCCCCGCCTGCTTACAGGCTGGGGCAGATGCAGGGCAGAGGGAGGAGGGGCTTAGGGAGGCAGGAAAGGTTGTGGTTACTGTTGTGGGGTTGCTAGGGAGGTAACTTCTGGAGTTGGGTTGATGGGGCGAAGCAGGATATTCTCATGGCTTGAGCTCAGGCTGGAAATTTCCATTCTTCACAAAATGGAGATGGTATTAAGATGGCAGATCTCATGCTAACGCTGAGGAAAGGGAAGTTCTCAGTTGTAGTTGTGATCTTATTTAAAAAGCCCAGAAACGTGGGAAGAAACGAGGGCTCTGCCCTTCAGAAGAGTTTCTGAGTCTTTCTCCATCCTCTCATGCAGATAGGAAGGCCACAGGGCTCAGGGTTTCCTTACCGCCCTTTCCCTAGTTCAGATAAGGCTCTGGTAAACTAGTCTGTCTTTAGGGCACATCTTTCTCACAGCAAATAGAAGGCTCTGGGCATATTTCAAAATAGTTTGGCCTTGTTATCAACGTGACATTGGTCAGTGATCACAGATCATAGTTTATTCTTCTTTTTTGTTTTTTTTGCTGGAACCTTGGACTTTTATTCTTTTAGCTAGGTTTTGCATATTTCTGTTGTTGTTTTTTGCTCTCATTAATGTACAATTACATGAACAACATTATGGTTACTAGACTCCCCCTATTATCAAGTCCCCACCACATACCCCATTACAGTCACTGTCCATCAGCGTCACTACTTGTCTTCTCTGAGTTGTACAGCCCTCCCCGCACCCCTCCTACATTATGTGTGCTAATCGTAATGCCCCTTTTCCCCCCTTGTCCCTCCCTTCCCACCCATCCTCCCCTGTCCCTTTCCCTTTGGTAACTGTTAGTCCATTCTTGGGTTCTGTGAGTCTGCTGCTGTTTTGTTCCTTCAGTTTTTTTTCTTTGTTCTTATACTCCACAGATGAGTGAAATCATTTGATACTTGTCTCTTTCCACCTGGCTTATTTCACTGAGCATAATACCCTCTAGCTCCATCCATGTTGTTGCAAATGGTAGGATTTGTTTTCTTCTTATGGCTGAATAATATTCCATTGTGTATATGTACCACATCTTCTTTATCCATTCATCTACTGATGGACACTTAGGTTGCTTCCATTTCTTGGCTATTGTAAATAGTGCTGCAATAAACATAGGGGTGCATCTGTCCTTTTCAAATTGGGCTGCTGCATTCTTAGGGTAAATTCCTAGGAGTGGAATTCCTGGGTCAAATGGTATTTCTATTTTGAGTTTTTTGAGGAACCTCCATACTGCTTTCCACAATGGTTGAACTAATTTGCAGTCCCACCAGCAGTGTAGGAGGGTTCCCTTTTCTCCACATCCTCGCCAACATTTGTTGTTGTTTGTGTTTTGGATGTTGGCCATCCTCACTGGTGTGAGGTGATATCTCATTGTGGTTTTAATCTGCATTTCTCTGATGATTAGCGATGTGGAGCATCTTTTCACGTGCCTGTTGGCCATCTGAATTTCTTCTTTGGAGAAGTGTCTATTCATGTCCTCTGCCCATTTTTTAATTAGATTATTTGCTTTTTGTTTGTTGAGGTGTGTGAGCTCTTTATATATTTTGGATGTCAACCCCTTATCAGATATGTCATTTATGAATATATTCTCCCATACTGTAGGATGTCTTTTTGTTCTACTGGTGGTGTCCTTTGCTGTACAGAAGCTTTTTAGTTTGATTTAGTCCCACTTGTTCATTTTTACTTTTGTTTCCTTTGCCTGTGGAGATATGTTCATGAAGAAGTCGTTCATGTTTATATTCAAGAGTTTTGCCTATGTTTTCTTCTAAGAGTTTTATGGTTTCATGACTTACATTTAGGTCTTTGATCCATTTTGAGTTTACTTTTGTGATGGGGTTAGACAGTAATCCAGTTTCATTCTCTTACATGTAGCTGTCCAGTTTTGCCAACACCAGCTGTTAAAGAGGCTGTCATTTTTCCATCGTATATCCATGGCTCCTTTATCGTATATTAATTGACCATATATGCTTGGGTTAATATCTGAACTCTCTATTCTGTTCCACTGGTCTGTGGGTCTGTTCTTGTGCCAGTACCAAATTGTCTTGATTACTGTGGCTTTGTAGTAGAGCTTGAAGTCAGGGAGCATAGTCCCCCCTGCTTTATTCTTCCTTCTCAGGATAGCTTTGGCTATTCCGGGTCTTTTGTGGTTTCATATGAGTTTTAGAAATAACTGTTCTAGTTCATTGAAGAATGCCATTGGTATTTTGATAGGAATTGCACTGAATCTGTAGATTGCTTTAGGTAGGATGGCCATTTTGACAGTATTAATTCTTCCTATGCATGAGCACAGGATGTGTTTCCATTTATTGGTATCTTCTTTAATTTCTTTCATGAGTGCCTTGTAGTTTTCAGGGTATAGGTCTTTCACTTCCTTGGTTAGGTTTATTTCTAGGTATTTTATTCTTTTTGATGCAATTGTGAATGGAATTGTCTCCTGATTTCTCTTTCTGCTAGCTCATCGTTAGTGTATAGGAATGCAACAGATTTCTGTGTATTAATTTTGTAAATTAATTAAAATTTTAAATTAATTTCTGGAGCTGTGCATACATCAGTAGCCAGGTCGCAAAGGCTGGACATTCCCAATTTCTGATGGGCATGAATATACTTGGATTGTTGCAGAAATCTTCACTGTGGGCTAGGCAGTGATGATTAAATATGCCTCTAAAAGTGGCAAATATTGCCTTTCCAGAAATGGCTTTATTTCCTTCCCCCCTCCTTCTCCTATTTATATCTTATTTCACAACAAATTTGGAGGGTCTTTAAATACTGCATTTGACACAATGAAATAAAAGAATATAATTAAAAATAGAAGTATAAGAAAAGCTGAGATGGTGAGAAAGCAGCAGTTCTCAACCTTTTTTCCCTACGCAAACCACTGGGTTCTTGCCTCCCCCATCCCATACCCATCCGCTCACTGGCATAGGTACCCACCTCCCCTCCCCCTGCCTTTGAATGAATAATATCATTGATGGGCCATGAATAATTGCTAAAACCTGGACTAAAGTTTCTGGCTTAGCATTCCCTCACCACCAAAGCAGTAAGGAAAAGGGGAAGCTCTGTTACAAGCAGCACACGCCTGTGAAGAAAAAATACAGCCCCGCAGGAGAAATGTGCCTTAGGTCTGAAAGACTGTTCACGCGCATCGCGTAAGAGGGGACGCAGAGTGGCTCGGTGGGAGACGGCTTCTGCGCGGTATACACACTGCAGGCTCTGAGGGATGACTCGCGAGGGCCTCCTTCTGCGGGTGGTGAGAAGGCTGTAGTGAGGCACATCTCAGGAACAAGTTGTGGCCGAGGCCAGTGGTCCATGGCTGTGACTCTGAAGATCCAGCTCGATCTCCAGGTGACGTCCGGACTGTCTAGGAGGTGACAGGCTGCACGCCGTTCAAGTGGCTCCCTGTTGGCATTGTCCCCCTTGTCTGGGCCCCTGGTGGGAGATGAGCACAGGGAGCTCATGGGGTGCCTGCTGGCAGGCCCTGGGGCCCAGACGTTCTGCCTCTGGCGCGTGGGTGGCACAGGCCTGCAGCCTGAAGGCACCTGCCAAGACTGCCCCCGAGGGCCCAGCCCTCTTGCAGGAATGCCGCAGGCAGTGGGGTTCCGGGGAAACGAACGTGGTGACGACTGGCCTGAACTTCCTGCAGGTTATGAAAGCTCAGAGAACACATCCACTTGGCCGGGAGCGGGAATCAACAGGCCCCATCGAGGAAAGACCACAGCAAATGTAAACTATGTACTGAAGTCACTCAATTTGATTCGCTACACTGGGTACCATGCTAAAAACCATCTTGTTCCTATTCCTTGTCTGAACCTAAACAGACGGCAGTTGAAAGTAGCGAAAATGGGACCATCGCCCTGGAGTCGGCACACCGGGGGCCCTCGCACCTCAGTGAGCCGTCAGAGCCACCCAGGGGCTTGTTTAAAACGCTGACTCTCGGCCCCCAGAGGGTCCGCCCACGCAGGAGGCACAGCCGGAGCCAGGCTGCCCTATCTTGGCTGTGACCACGAGGCCAGTATGATGTCACTAACAGTATCTCATGTTGTCCCATCTGCTTTAGCACGTAAGAGGCGAAGTGGCCGATGGCTTTCGTTTTCGTAGAAATAAATCTTCGGCTTCATTTCCTCGTGTGCAGTTGTTATTCCTCGTGCAATAAGCATGGCACGGTTGTCCTTCCGCATCCACCCTGAGGACCCTGGGGAGCTAATTCCCCAGGCCCAGGGGCCCTTCCCTCGCCGCTGCTTCCAGGAGGATCACCCCGGGTATAGACTGTACACAGAGGCTGACACCCATCCCGGGCCTGTTCTAGGCAAAGTCTGTTCCATAAAACTCAATATCCACAGATGAGTAAGTGAGTTCATAGTGGAGATTCTAGAAAAATTAATTAATAGAAAACCCTTCCTACTGATTCCAGTAGTAATTTCTCTTTCTGTGAGTATGGCATCAAGAAGAAAACAAATCCCTCTTCAACAGAGACCAAATTTCAGACAGTTCACTTTTCAGGCCAGCCCGGCGGGAGCAGCCAGGTGCGCTCAGGGGTCCTGGGAGAGAGCATCTTGCTCCCCCTGGCAGAGGTGAAATAGGAGGTGGTGTTTTTCGAATACAGCTTCTATTGTTTGATCCAGAACACTTCCTTTGTGGACATTTAAAGTTTAAAGCTTTCTTATTGCATTATATGCAAGTTCCATTTCATCAGCAAAGAAGTGGCATCTTGTCCCTTCTGCCTGCTTACACCACACCGGGTGTGTACCGGGGGTTTGCACGTATGGCAGGTTCTACTCAGGCTCCTAAAAAGTCTTGTGACTCAAAATGCCCCTCTGTCCTGATTACCCCCGATTCACCCCATTGGTGAGAGCGGAAACCCTTGCCCTAAAGAGCATGAGATGGCCTAACACATGACAGCTACTGGAGAGATGAGACTGACAGCATTTTATCACACCTGGGGGGGACACAGCATGCTGGGAACGGCCACATGGAGGCGGCACGCAGGGACAGAGGGAGCAAGGGCTGTAAGGGGCCATGCACTGTAATGAGCAGAGGACAGGGTGACCTCTGGTTCCCATGGGAGGATGTGATTGGCTTGTGTGCATAATGTCAGGGTCTGGGTGGGGGACACATCTGATAAGGGACCTAGCCTGGTGGAGAGCCTTTCCGGCTGGGTGGGGGACACGTCTGGTGAGACTCACGGTCAGGCCTTTGGGCCTCTGTGAAGCTTAGAGACGTCGAGGCAGTTTGTAAAGTTTTAGGTCTTATCATACACCCCTCAAGAACAATTCCTGACTTTAATTTGGCCACATCCCTGGGTTACTTAGTCCTGGATTCAAATCAGACTTCGAACTTGCTCAGCGACAGAAGCAGAAAGGGAGATACAGTGAATGACAACACACACTCTCCATGAAGTTTCAAAAAAAGCAAAAAAGCCCCCTCCACAGCCATCAACACCCAGGTTAGGACACTCACTGTCTCCTTCCTGAACAGCTGTGCCCCTGGTGGGCAGCACAGAGCTCCTCCAGACGCCTCACGATTTTCCCAATTACAAAAATCTTGCAATCTGATTGGATTCTTCCAAACCAAATTTTCTACTCTTTATTTCCTCATTTGAATATTTCAGCCTTTAAAGTGTTCTGTAGCCTGTACTTTTTCATGGCTGAAAAAAAAGGCATTTTGCAAATCAGTTTATCATTTGTAAGTCTGTTTAAAGGAAGCCAGCTGCAGTTCAGCTCCAGCTCTCTGGGGAGAGGGGCTGTAACCCAGATTCCCTGGGACCCCTGTGTGAGCCCAGGGGGCCTGTCCGGCTGGGGCAGCTGCTGCACGGTGGCTTCCACCGAGAGGCGTGCCTGGAGGCCGGCCTTGCTGACCGGAGCCAGCTTGCCGGGAGGCGCATGCGCGTTTACCACTCACGCCACCACCGCATGGTTACTCATAGCTGGGGACCCAGTGGGGGAAGACAAGCAGAAGCCCCCTTGCTTCAGGGCAGGCAAACTCTGTGGTGTCACTTATGCTCCAGGGCCCCCGGGGCCCAGGCAGGCCGGGCTTCACCAGGGCCCACGTCCTTCTCCACTTCCTTCTCCCTTCCTTTCTTCCTCACTTGCATTCTGGTTTCTCGGACTCGCCCCTCAGTGAATCACTTTACCGAAGTCCCGCCTCAGGATCTGCTCCGGGGGAGCCTGACCTGCAGTGGGCCGGTTTCCTTCACCACCTGGGTCACGCGAGGTGACCTGCCCCACTTCCACCCTACCTGCCCGCGGCCCAACTCAACACCAAAGTGCCTAACTATCAGAAAGCGGCTAAGGCTAAGGAAGAAGTTGGACCTCTGCATGTTTTTTATTTGAATTATTCATTCACATTATATGAAATTCAGAGGCGCGGGTGGGAATCCAGCGTGAACTGAGTCCCTCCCAGCCCTGACCTCTGGGTGACTGTGTGACCCTGCACAGGAGGATCACTGTCTGCCACGCACGTCTTTCCCGGCTGATTATCTCCTGTTAGTGTGAACCCCAGAAAACAGTCGTCTTGGGGTTCTTAAAAGACTTTTGTGATTAAGGGGAGCCCCCACCTCTTGTCATTAAGGAAGAGATGAGTCCCTTAATCTAGGCACAGACGGGCCGGGCCCCCTGCATGGTCAACACTGAGGAGTAGCGGTCAGTCGGGCGCCCTCCCCATTCCCTTCCCTTTGCTTTCATCCCTCTCCCCCGCCGGCCGGCGCACCCTTGGCTCCTCTGGACGTATGACTCATGGTTATTCATCTTATCATCTAAGCAGTTTTGCCAGGTAAAAATATTAAGGCATCGCTGCCGTTATAACCTTGTCTTCCATGATCTCATTGGGAGCTGGCGTTGCCATGACGACCGGGCTGGAGAAACCGGTACTGAGCTTCAGTGGAGGAGGGTGAGACCTGTGTGTGTGTGTGTGTGTGTGTGTGTGAGCTCGCTTCCCCTTGTGTATATCTGTTATATAGGAAGCCTGGGATTCTTAGTCCATGCTGCCTGCTGCTCTGTCCACGTTGGCACAGTTAGCCGCCAGGCTCTAAATCAGCTGCAGGGCACTTTGCAGGATCACCTCTTTAGCTTCTGAGTGGCAAATTGGAATCAGGGACATAGAACAAATATTGTAGAGGCTTTCTACCCACATGAAATGAAGCAACTACACCCACTTAATGTTGCTCATAAAGTATGTCAGGCCTTATTTAACATTTTTATGTTATTTTCTTCTTAGATATAAAAAGTCCTCTGGACAGGTACTTAATCCCCTTTTCATTTAGATTAAAAAAAAAAAAAACGGTCCACAGAGGCTAAGTGACTCATCCCCAAATAGAGTGGTGCAGGAGTCAGGCTGCCTGGCTGAACTCCACTCCCGCTTGGATTTACTGAGACCTCAGCCATGTGATGTGCCCAAGTCTCAGTTTGCTTATCTGTTAAGTGGGGACGGTAGTGAGAACAACCTTCCTCAGTCATTGGAAGGACTGAGTTAATCCACACCACTTGGCACGCGTTCAGCCCTCAGTTAGTTTGGTCACTATTAATCCCTGTCACACTGGGAACCGGCGGCATAAGTATGCCTGAATATCCAGCTCAGCTGACTCCTGAATTGGAGCCTTTTCCCATTAATCCTGTTTCTTTTTGTGTATATGCTACTTGTCATCCAGGGGAGAGTGGAAGTCCCTTTTGAGATAGGGGTTTTTGTCTTAAAATCTCCTATGAATCGTGTGTGGTACACACACTAGGCACCCTGTGGGTACCTGGTGATTTGAGGTTAACATTACATGCTTCATGCACTCATGGAACACGCATCAAATGTACGCAGCACAGCTGCAATGTTGGCACAGAAAAGAATGAGAAGAAAACATGAGGGAAGTGAACATTTTTTGATCACCACTGAAACCAGGCATTTTGCTAAGCATATCACAAGTGTGTTTAATCATCACAACAGCCTGAAAGTGAGCACCTTCATTGCCATCATACGGATGAGAAAACTAAGACGGGTCATACAGCATCCCAGGTCCACAGGCAGGTTGGGGGCTGAGTCTCCACCCACCCCTTGACTTCAAGGTGCTGCTGACGCCCTCCACAGACTCTGTGGTTCAAAGAAATTTATCACCCACTCTATGAGCAAAAAGCATGTTTCCTGAGGTGGTGAGAAGAATTCACATCAGACTGACACCTTTTCTGTCGCCGGCACACGGTAGAATGTGCACGGTACAAGTGTGTAACCCAGCCTAATAGGACAGGCACTGGAAGTCGCAGCAGGCTGGTGGCTTTGCAGAACCCCACTTGCTTGAACTTCCTTCAACACTGTCAGGAAAAGGGCAATGTGGCAGAGCCTCACAGTCCTGTCCAGAGGAGCAAACTGTTCTGGGGAAGCTTACTGCAAAAGTTATTCTGAAGTAAACATGCACCCACTCGGAGGGGCAGTGATCCTGTATCCTATATCCTAGGATAATGACCCCCAGGAGGGGGCAGTGATCCTATATCCTAGGTAATGGAGCCATTCATCCAGATGGTCTCCGCACATCTTACTTAGTAAGAGTGATTCAGTCTCTGGGTGAGCTGGGAAACCAGGACAGGATTTAACCAAGTGACCCATCCTCACCCGGGAGTGAGGGATGGAGGTCAGATAGGGACAGGGTGTCTGCCCATGTAAGGGGACCCAGACTCTACGGGGTCTAGGTGGCTCAGCAACCGCTTCTCTCTACCTACACTATGTGTTTATTTGGGCTTGGTGAGGCGAGGGAGGGGCGGGGAAGTTGATGAAGGTTTGGAGGAGATAAGGGGGCCCTGCCCGGCACTGCACGAAGCTGCAGAACTAGTAGTAAAGTTCGGAGGACTTCGGAGTCTGGCCTACCTCAGCTCTGGCCTGCCAGCCGTGTCATTGTGCTCCGTTACCAGACTGCCCCATTGCACTTGCTGGCGGGGGGAGATGTGCCTCGGCTGAGTTACTGGGGCATGACGTCAAGAATGATGTGTAGGAACTTGGAACATACTAGTTATTACAATAACCCCCATGATAAAACCCTACACACGGGAACATCTTTTTATTCCGCATGGTTTTCTAGGTAATGGACTCCTAGGAAGTGCGCTGCGGTACCGTCTTAGCATCCCAGCCACACCCAGCAGACAGGTATTTTCCCCAACAGGCCCTTACGCCCGGGTTCAACCAGGGGGGGTTGACTACGGTCCTCCAGTCGCCCCGCAGCAGCAGAGCCCTCAACCTACCCGCCGGGCCGGGGCAGGCGCGGGGTCAGGGGCCGGGGGCAGGCGCAGGGCCCGCCGCAGAGGCAGGGGGAGGCACCGGGGCCGCACAGGGGCCCGGCGTTCCCTATGGCACGGCGCCCGCGAGCCGGCTCGGGGACCCCGCCGTCCTCAGCACAGAGAAAAGCCCGGGGGGAACCGCAGGCGGCTCCGAGGGACTCTGGGTGGGGCTCGCCCCGCTGTCCTCCCCGCGCAGCGCCGGGGCCGCCGGCAGGGGCGGGACCGTCCGGGAGTCGCGCAGCCCGGCGCAGGCGAGCAGGGGTGGCGGGGACGCGCCCTCGACTTGGCGCCGCCGCGGCGGCCTCCGCAGGCTGCCAGCCCCAGGCGCACGCGGGGCCCGAGGGTCCCGCCCCGGGCGCGCTGGGGGCAGAGTTGCGTCCGGGGGCGGGTCCTGAGCCCGGGGCGGAGCCAAGGGGCCTGCGGCAGGGGGCGGGGCCGATGGGCGCGGGGTGGAGCGGGGCGTTGCGGTCCGCTGCGGGCGCCACCGCGCCCTGAGCTCCGGCCCGCTGCCTGCGGGCGTGCCGGGGTCCAGGCAGGCTCGGGGTTAGTGCTTCCCGGGTAGACGCGCTTGCGGGCTGCGGCCTCTCGCGGCCGTCGGGCGGAGGCCCCGAGCGCGTCCACCCGCTGTGCCGCGGCGTCGGGGATGGAGGGCCCCTATCTTAGGAGTCGCTGGGCTCGCGCTGGGCTGCACAGCCGGGAAACGGGAGGAATTAAGGATCCCCGGATTCTGCGCTGGGGCCCAGGCTGGCGCCTGAGCAAAGGCCCAGAGAGTCGGTATGCGGAGGCCCCTGCCTGCCCCGGGCGTTCGTCGGTCCTCAGCAGCCGGGCGGGTCGGCATCACCCCAGATGCGCGACCGCGCTGCAAGCAGAGGCAGCCGCCAGCCCCGCGCCCTGAGTCGAGGCGGGTCCAGGGACGGCCCCTGTGTCTCCGCGCTCTGCACTCCCGCAGCGGCCGCTGTTTGCTGGGTCTGCCGCGTACACAGCGTGCGGCACGGAGAGCGGAGCCAGCTGTCCCCGCCCTCGAAGCAGGCTTCGGAAAGTCCCTCCCCGGCGTCTCCCGTGGGGAAGGAGGGGTGCAAACTTAGGTGGGCCTCCCGTTTAATGAATCGGAGGAAGACGTAACACCCTATTTTGATACCAATGTGAGTCTGTAGTTTAGGTTTACAGTGCTTTTTCTTGGCACACCAGGATTTTTATAAAGCTTCCCTGTCTTGGTTCCCTAGGCAGCAGGATCAAGTCACTATTTCCTGACCTTGCCTGGACCTCAGAATAACCTGGGGCAGTTAGACAGACTCCTGAACCCCTGGCAGGTGTGGGTGGGACCTAAGCAAATGCCACATCGAGTGGATTGGGGGAACAGGTACCTGGGAGCTCGTCCCTTGGTGATTCCTGCGGCCAGGGAGGGGTTCAAGAAACTGGAACAGTGGTTGCCTAGCTTGAATCAAAGTCACCTGGAAGGGGGGTGGGACCGCGGAGCGCTGGGCTCCACCTGGAACTGTCAGCAAAGAACAAATTTCTACACAATCCCAGGTGCTGGTCTGGGGGGCGCCCTTGAGCATCACTGGTGAGGTAGAAGGTGCTCTAGATGTTAAAAGAATGGACAACCTTCTTTGGCTTTATCATCTACCGTTATGGGGCCCTAGGCGAGTCATTTATCTTTGCTTTGAAAACTAGGGACTGATACAAGGAGTTCTGAGGATAAAATGCTTCCCAAAAAAGAGTGGGGGTGGGGATACAAAAAAGCTGTCTTATTCACAGGTTGGATCAGGATGGAATCCTGGTGCTGAAGGCAGAGAGCCAAGGCCGAGGACAGAGGGAGGGCGTGACGTGTCCTGTAGGCCATCTGGCGTCATCCTCTGGGCACGGGCACAGCCTGGAGCCTGAGGACGAGGCTTTGTCCTCAGGAGCTGCCCCCAGCAAACCTGAGTGTCTCTGGGGTCAGCATGGCTGCCCAGAGGCCAAGGCCTCTGCCTGCTAGTGCCTGGAGAGAAGCCCCCTGGGGGGGAGGTCTTGGGCCAGGTTCCCTGCCTCTTCTCTGCGACCGCCCATTTGCTAGCCTCTGTTGGGTTTGGGAAACTCCCACTCACTTCCACCAGGGCCTTCCCCTGACTGGGACCCTATTCATTGCCCCTCTCGGGCCCCTAATCCTTCTGAGGAACCTGTCACCTCTGCAAGAAGTCTTTCACGGTGAGCCCCTCTCCTCTACACACACACTTGTAGGGAAAACAAATCTTCCAGCTTTATCCTTGGTCGTAGGTTAAAATGTGCTCAAAATCTAGATTTAAAGGGCTGTGGAACCAAATGAGGAGGTCCGTTTTGAATGTGGACAGTGTTCGTTTAACTGCTAATAATAGTAACCATAATAACTGCTCCTGTTCATTGAGCTCCTAGTTTATTCCAAGTGCAGATAAATGCCTTACACACGTCGTTTCACCCAGGCTGCCCCCCGGCATCATTATCCCCTTTCTGCAGTTGAGGAGTCAGGAGTTCAGAAAGATCAGGCCAACATATGAGATCACACAGCTGCTGGAGTCAGAGCTGCGATTTGGTTGATCTAAAGCCCTTACCATTGATGTTATTTTCAGTTTCAAGTCAGCCTTACTGGAAGCTTTGGGACAGTCAGAAGGCTTGCTTGCCCCATGAACTGGGCCACCAGCAGCCGAAGCCACGGGAAGGGCTCTTGACTTTGAGACAAGGGGTGAAGATGCCTCGTGGCAAGGGCTTCCAAAGGAAATCCTAGCTCATGCACATTCCTTGGCCTCCACCGTGTGCAGGCGTGTACTTGGCCGTTGTGCTGTACCAGGGCACGGGGCAGGAGACTGGCTGCTGGCAGCCTGTGTGTAAGCGGGTTGTGGGAGGGCACTGGGCTTCTCACGTGATCTTCATGCCCTACTCTGCAAGGGCAAAATCACTCGGCTGTCTGGGTGAGATGCAAGCTCTGAGACCCTAGCCTGCCACTGTGGGACAGCTCTGCTCTTAGGGCCTCCTCCTGCCAAGCCCTACCCCCCAAGCCCCATCCCGCCTCCACTGCTCTCAGCCAGTTTCATAGCAGGAAATACTCCCAGAGTAAAGCTAGGAGTCTCAAAAGGTCGAGAGGCGGTTGGGGAGGAAGTCAGGACTGCTTTTATCCAGTCGATGCCTTTGTGCTCATTAGAAAAGCACCTCCCCAGTAGGCTTTGCTGTCACCTGCCGGAAGCCTTCTAGTGCTGATGAAAACTCCCGCCGCTGTGATGCAAACGGTGCCCCAGTGACAGACGCCTTGTAGCCCTGAATGGGCTGTTGCTTCCTCTGAGGTGGTACAGAGCTCAAATAACTCGACATCCCTCCTTCTTCATCCCCTACTTGCAGATCCCTCACCTCACCGTGGCCGTTCAGTAGTCAGGTGGGGAGACCCGTCCCGCCATGCGGCAAGCAGGGTGCTCAAGGTCCTCGGAGGGCCTCCCCTTTCTACCCCCGAAATGGGAAAATGGCAAACTCATCCATTTATCAGAGGGGCTTTTGAGGGGGGCACATCCAGGTATCAGAAGGAGTCAGAGAAAAGCAGTTTGGAGGCCAAATTGCTGGAATCTCCAAACATTTTCCAGAGTTCAGGATGCTAATCATACAAGAAACGAAGCCCCAAGAAGGTGGTACAGTTCATGAGACCGGGGAGGGAAGCAGGTGGCCAAGGACCTGCTGTGCGAAGGGCCGGGAGAGAGCAGGCGTGCGCATGCTACAGTTAGGCTTCTCCCCACCGGGGTCTGCATTCTGGCTCCTACAGCTGTTCTCTCTTCACTCGCTGCTGCCAGGAGTGGCTGTGAGTCTGCATCTAAGGGCTTTGTCCCTGACGACTGGGGGGGTCCGAGTTTCCGGGAGAGCCTTCCAGGTCACTGGAGGGGGCAGTGGTATTGGGAAGCAACTGCCTCTGAAGTAGCCAAGCCAAGCCTGCTAACCATTTCTCCACTGGGCCCCAAGGCCAGTCTGCGACCAGTCCACACAGGGAGAGCACCCCACGTCACAGGTGGTCAGCACAGGCCCAGCCAGTGTGGCCAGGGGTCCTGCACCAGGATCTTGTGGTGACTGATGCCACCGCCAGTTTTCTGAGCCGGGCACCGAGCTTCAGACAAGCACAGAGAGCAGGTCACTGGAGGGGCCCCTCCCCAACGCTTAGTTCACAGGAGGGCTCGGGTCCCGGCCGCCCAGCGTGCAGTAAGGGGTGTAGCCAGCCTGGGCACCAGGGTCACCAGGGAGGTAAACGCCATGGATACCTGGTCCCCAGCTCATGTCTTTGCACTGGGAATCTGGGGCTGGGGCGGGCAGGAGACTGGTTAGGCCATGGGCCCTAGGTAAGGACTGCTGCCCAAAAACCTGGGGCAAGGAGGGCATTGAACTTCTCCCTCCTGCCTGGTGCTCTGGAGTCCAGCATCTAGGGTTAGAGCAGCTGGGGGTGGCCTCCTGTTTCTCTTCTCTAACCTTGACTCCTTGGATGCTCCGAGAAGTCTTCCTCCGGGTTAAATGCAGAAGTTCCTGCATGAACTCAACTGCCCTGGGTCACCAAGTGGCCCTGGGGTGGCTAGAAAAATCTGCCCTGTCTCTCCAAAGCCTCTTCTCCAGGAAAAATGAATGTTTCAGCAGAAGCAGAGGAAATAGGCTGGGAACTTATTTTTCAAGATGCTCATGAAGTTGTATTTTTTTTCTTTAAGATCAAGTTAGTCATTTTCCAGGGGAATATCATACCATTTGTAGCCGTATTTAATTATCTGCCAGTGTGAGGATTAACTGCATCTCAGCAACTGCGAGATAAGCTGGTGTTGCGGGGAGGAGAGGAAAGCAGAGGGCTGGTTATGTGGCTGGCCTGTAGCTTCCCACGAAACAGACCCTGTTTAATAAAGCGGGCTCTTTTAAGTGAAGACAGCAGTTCAGTGACCTGCTGCAGCCAAGGTGCCTCCTTAAATAAAACATAGCCTTTGCTGGGAGAGTCTGGGTGCCATTTATGGATTCAACCACTCAGTGCATATTTATCAAGTCCCTGCTACATGTTAGGTCAGTGCTTCTCAACCTGGGTAGAACATCCGACACACCTGAGGAGCTTTGAAAACATACCCAGGCCTGAGGTCGTTATCTGGTCCTTTCAAAACTCTCCAGGTGAGTCTGGAGTACAGTCAGGCTGAGACCTCTTGTCGAGTACTACGAGAGATGCTAGGCCCACAGGGGTGACCACCACCAATACTTCTCTGATGTGTTCAGACCCTTTACAGAACCAGGGTGCATTATTCAGGGTGCGGCATCAGGCCGCCCAGGGGGGCAGGAGAGCAGGCTCCCGGATCGCCTATCGCACCTGCCGCTGTAACCTGTGGGGACCAGCCACCCAGATGGTCCTGGACAGTCCCAAGTGCACGTATGCCTTCTGTGAGCCTGAAAAGTCTTAATTCTGTATTGGGAAAAGCTGGTCTCCGCGGCTAGGTGGTTTCGTGGGCGTCCACCAGGGGGCACAGTACGCCTGGTCTGCAGAGCTCAGGACCCAGGGCAAGGTGCGATCAGCAGGGCGCGCGGTAGCCACGTGAGCTGCCCCTTGCCTCGCTGGCTGGGATTTCTTGCCGCCGGGGTCACTCCTGGGGCTTGTGTCTGTGTCTCTGCTTCGCAGGCAGCCTCAGCGACGGAGAGCAGGAGCCGCGGTTTTCGGTAGCTGGGTTTCTCCCCACTCCGCGCTGCTGCCTGGGAGGGCAACAGGCAGGGGTCCTTCCCTGCCGCGGAGACATCACCGCGGGCATTGTTTCCACCCCGAAGGAGCCCACGTCCGTGAGACACAGCAGGGGCGACGCAGCTAAGCTGTACACATCTCTGGGTCGCTTCCCCACTCCCAGTGGCGTTCTCACCTTCCTCCAGCCTCTGGGAAACCAATGCCTGCATTCAGGATCCTCTGTGAAAAGATCTGTTAGGCTCTGGCTGATGTGATGTAGGTGCTCGAACATGGGAAGCCCAGGGGATTCTGGAACGTGCAGCTCTCAGTCAGCAGGACCAGCTGTTAGCATAGTTCCCTAGTTCTCTTTAGTCCCTGCTGCCCGTGGAGCAGTGGGACACTGGAGGGACTGGTCCTGGCTGCAGACTGGGTGGACATCAGCGCGGTGGTCCCTTGAGCGGGAGGGCTGGGGCAGGGTAGGCAGGCCCACCGAGTCAGGCGTGGGCGGGTGGGCTGGGCACCAGGGCGGGAACCTCAAGGTCAGGTGCAGATCAACCGCTCGTTCACACTGGCTCTGTAAGATGAGGTGTGCAGACTAGGGAGAGATGCGCGTCGCGCTGGGGTGGCGCTCTTCCTGGGGAGGCGTGCGTAGCCCCAGGCTTGGGGGGAGGAGTGCTGGTTGGCACAGGGAAAAGGCCCTGCTCACCAGCCCTGCCTCTGCACAGGGTTCCCGATGGGCTTGGGGGAGAAAGTCAGGGGGCACCTGCTTCAGCTTCTCATGGCAGTTCATTTCTATCTTGCTGCCTGGAGATAAGGGCATGACTTTTATCTGGCAAGGATCTCCTTGGGCAACGTTAAAAAAAAAACCACTTTAACTTCAGAAAAGTTTTAGATGTACAGAAGTTGTGAAAACCCTACAGTGTTCCCACTTACCCCACATCCAATTTCCCCTTGCTAACATCTCTCATGAGCATGGTTCGGTGGGTGCAACCAGGGAACCCATATTGATATGTCATCATTAACTAAAGCCCATGAAGTCAAACTTCCTTGGTATTGCCTAGTGCCGGTCTCCTGTTCCCAGACCCCACCCCGGGCACCACATCGCATCGGCCATCACGTCTCCTCAGAAGCCCCTTGCTTCTGGCAGTTTCTCAGGCTCTTCTGGTTTTTGATGACCTTGGCAGTTTTGAGAAGCGCTGATCAGCTCTTTTGTGTACTGTCCCTCGCTTTGGACCTGTCTGCTGCTTTTCTCATGGTTAGGCTGGAGTTATGGGGTGAGATTGCAGAGGCACACGGCCTGCCGCACTCCAAATGTGGAAGGAACGTGCTGTCAGCTTGCCCTATATCTTGTGGGGATCAACCCCATCAGCATCAAAACACCAAGATAAAAACAGGGGTTTCTTCTCTTTAGCTCTCCTAGGCCAACGTTGGGTTCCAACTTCTTGAGAATTACTTGTTAAACATCCTGGGCACTCAGCGTGACTGTTTTCCCGCACCTCATTCCTATGTGGTGATTGGAACTTCTGAGGGCATACCACGCACTGCTCCCCGTTTGTTTGTCAGACTTGCCTTCTGATGTGTGTGGAGGGGCTCCCGTGATGTCACCTCACAGCTCCTGAGCTGCCCAGCGGCTAAGTCACAGAAAGGGTACCAGGTAAATTTTGTTAATACATTAACCACGGTTGTATCCCCAGGTTAAAGCGTGAGTGTGTGGGGCCCACACGCACCTGTTCCTACCTCCTTCTGGCCACAGAAGGCTGCTGGCTTCCCCTCTGGGTACCTCTGGCTTCCTGTTTTCTCCTTCATCTTTCCATGGTGCTTCACATTTTAATGCTGAGAACCTCGGTGCTCCCAGAGAGCTCAAGGAGGCTGCGGGATGTGCACAGCAGAACTGGTTTTAGTTCCTTTGCATTTCATTGATTCTTGATTCCAGGTTTTGTAGGCTCGTTGTGCAGCACTGCTGGGTGGCAGGGGCTTTGGGACGGGGGCAGGAAAGGCCTGGGAGCGGAAGGACTAGGCGTCCAGACCAAGCCTACGAGCAGCGGTGAGGCCCCCTGCACCCGGCGAGTCAGCAGGCTGGTGTCCTCTCTGGGCGAGGTCCTTCAGGCTTCTGCAGAGAGCACAGTCCTGCACAGACAATGCTTCTCCCATCCTTTGAAGGTAGAGGGATGTCAGCTATGCCCGACGTCAGCCAAGTAAGGTAGTCAAGCTGACTGCAGACCTTCTGAGTCACGCAGTGTGGGGCTGTTTCCTTGTTCTCTCGGCCTTTGTCTCAGAGTGAGAAAATGGAACGTTTGAAGGTCACAGAAAATTCTGACTACAGTCTTGGGTTCCACGGCTCCCTTAATGAGGAAACTGAGGCAGGACTCTGAACTCTCTGCTCATCAAAGAAACTGTGGCTGTAGCTCAGAGCCCGGCCTGTTGGTCCAACTCCAGGTGTCTGCAGGAGCAGGAGTCTCTGCCCGGGGTCGGTGGTAAGTCACAGATGCCCGCTGGGGCTCAGAGGGGACCTCCTCGCCGTCCGTGGATCCTGGGAATACAAGGTCGATACCTGTGCTGGGTACACGGCAGAAGGGCTAAGCAGTCAACATACATTAACCATCTATGTGCGTGGCCGTGTGCCTCCAGGAGGGCCAGCGGGCACCCAGCATGCTCCCCCGTCGAGGAGCTCCAAGCCTGCAGGGAGGGGGCCGTGTCCAGCAGAAGGTGGGCTCTCAGGCAGCAGGACCAGCTGTTATCACAGTTCCCCAGCTCTCGTTCATCCCTGCTGCCCATGGAGCATAACACAAGGAGGGAACCAGGAAGCACCGCGGGCAGGACTGAGGCACAGAGATGTGGTTATCATGTGCCTTAGACACTGTCTTGGCAAAATACCGACAGAGACCTAAGTGAAATGGGGACACATCCATGCAAAAGTAGGTTCTGTAGCTGTTAAAAGAAAGAAGGTGAGTTTATATATAACAATAAACATCCTCAAATCACATTAAATGAAAAAGAAGAGCGACATACATAGTCTGATCCTCTCTGTATGGGAAGAGGACACACATACACACACATGCATATGATATATGTATCATACTTACAGTATGCAATACATTTATCAAGCTTTAAATATATGTGTGTAACTATTGTATACACTTAAAATATTTCTGATGATTCACAAGAAACTGAACAATGGTTTACTTCTGATCGGTGAGGCTCTTTCCATTTGTATCATTTCTACTTGATTTTTAAAACCATGTATGTGCATTTTATAACTTAAAAAGGCATCAACACATACTTTTTTATAAAGCTTTACAACTTTTCTGGTTTTTTGGTCTAGAATGTCTCTGAACGCTGTGGACTTGTCTGGTCCCAAGACAATCTGGAAATTTGTTGAAAACTTAAAGCAGGGGCGTAGACAGCACTCTGGCCAGCTTTGTAGACACAGGTAGAGGGTAAACCTCGTGTGTGTAATAACAGCTGCGCGATTGTGGTCCTGCCACAAGCTGTCTGCGCTGCACTGCCATCTCCTTGCGGTGATGGAGATGATGGACGCTGCACGTGGGGGGTGAGGGGAGGGCGAAGGCGTCAGGCCACTGCTGCCCTTCTGAACCTCAGGTGACTGAGACTCTGGAAGGACAGACCGTGGAACAGGGTGGACACCTGTAGTTTCTAATGTGCTTCAGAACGTGTGTTTGGGCCAAGGTCCGGTCCAGTACGGCCCCCATCTTGGGATGGGGCTGAGAAGTCAGAGTTTCACAAGGCCCTCCAGATGAGTCCGATACGTACTGAAGTTTGAGAGCCAATTACCCGGCTTTTAACCTCTTGCATTTCCTCCTTGAACCAAGGGACCTTGGTGCCTTTCAGCTTAGAGACGCAATGAACCAAAGATTCTCCCCCGTGTCAAAGCAGTGGTCCCTCGGGCAGGGGGGCCTCTTCCTCATAGTAAGTCAAGCTTTAATGAGGATCTGAATTAAATATCATCCTAAGTCCCAAGATGGGTGGCATGGTTGGTGTGGATTTGGGGGTCTTTGAGAGTGTCCACAAAGCAGTAATCCTCTTCCCACCCAAGCACTGAACACTCTGAGGAGCGAGATGATAGGACAGTCCACAGAAGCCAGACGGGTTCCCTGGTATTGGACCCAAGAATCGGACCGACTTACCTTGTCACAGCCGATGGCCTAGGACAGAGGCCGGGCGGAGGAGGGGCAGGGGCTGAGCACGCGGCTAGCTGCTCCCCAGCTCACGTGTGGGTGACTGACACGCGCTGCACGCCCTGCGGAAGGAGGACGGGCCGAGGGCCAGGCTGCCACTCGCCTCGCTCTCCCTGAGGAAGCCCCAGGGCGGGCTGACTACCCCGTGATGACATGGCATTTCTTTTAAACAAACACCTGGAAGCTTGCTCTGAGATGGTGCAGGTTTAATTTCCGCCTTTGACTTTGATCCAAATGTGGGGCACGTCGGGGTTTGCCTTGTAACTGTGGGGGACAGCAAGGCCACCTGGGATCCCGCCAGTGGCCCACCTTCACGACCCGCAGGGTCCGGTGCCAAGCAAAACTGTGGGGTCATCCTCACACATGAGCAAGAATTTCAATACATTGACAACAGTCTTAAACCAAATTCAGGGCCCTTTGGAGTGCAGGGCACTGTGGGACCACATGGGGTGAAGCCAGTCTGCTGCTCGCTGACCCACCAATCCACCATCCAACAAAATTCTACTGGCTGTTTCCTGCATGCTGGCACCACGAGTGCTGTGTGTCTATGTCACTGAACCACGTTATGCTGAGAGATTCCTACCTATACGTTACAGGTGAAAACCAGGGCTGAGAGAGGTGCTCTAACTTGTCTGAGGTCCCATGGAGGAGCCAGGATTCGAACCCACACCTGTCTGCCCCCACAGCTATGCTCATACCCAGTCACAGTTCTAGCAACCCCAGGCCTCGTCACTGTATTGCTGTGAACCGTGTGCAACAGGAGTGCTGGGAGGGGGTGAGCCATGCAGGGAGAGGATGGGCCGGGCTTGTGGGCACAGCTTTGAGGGCCTTTGGGGAATCTTTGCGCTAATGGAGAACATGGACAGACTGACTGAGATTACACGGCTGGCTTTGCTCTACCTTTGTGTGGATCCAGTCCGCCTCCAAGGACCTTGATATCTCTTCATTTTCATTTCCTATTTGTGTTGGAAACATGTTACTGATCTCCCCAACCTCTCTGAGAAGCATAGTAATTCTTATGCTTTGATATTTATTCATCCTCCCTGGAGTGGAAGGCGCAGCACAATAACAAAGGGGCGGCAGGGACAGAGCGGGCCGCTTCATGTGCCTCTGCTCAGATGAGGCGATACAGAGAGGTTAAAGCGCCGTCATCCTTAAGCGGGTCCAGAGCCAAGATGAACGACCCACACCTCTGTCTGGGTCCTAGGAAATTGCTGGCTGCGTTTTTAATATGAAACATATTTTCTCAGCCCGATTACATAACGTGGGTAGGTTGTTTTCTATTTTCTAAGTTCAGCTGGGCCTCTAGATACATTTCCAGGCCCCAGCCAACCATCAGGAGGTTCCTGACATTCTGAGGACAGGACGCCAGGGTTTGCAGAATTTATCGCCAGATCCCGAGGGTGTGGAGGCTGGGGGGTCGGTCAAATGAGAGACGCCGTGGGGGCTCATGCCTGCACACAGTTCTTTGTGGAGACGTCAGAGCACACACATCAGACGGTTTGGATACAGGTCTCCTTCTCTGTGTGGTTTTCCCTCTGTGGGGAAAACCAGTGCTCTGGGCAGATCTGTGGGGAGGTGAGCCGCGGAGCTTAAGTGACCATGAGGCACATTCTGTCTGGCTGCCATTTGGGGGTTCCCAAGTCACACACATTTTCCCTGTGAGCATTCGGCGGCCGTAAGAGGCTGTGAGGAAGGAAGGCCGATGGGAGGGGAGGAGAGCTGAGCTAAGTGCTCGGCTGGCAGTCTGCCACAGCTGAGTGTTAGCAGATTAAAACTCACCCACGTCTCAGCCTCTCTCGTGCCACAGGACACAAGGCGAGGACACTGATTCTGCCTCCTCCAGGACAGCTGGGTTACCAGGTAATTGGCTGTAATAAACAGGCAGTGGCCTGAGCTCCTGGCAGGCGTGGGAGCCCAGCGCAGGGCGTTTGGAAGGACACAGTGAATGCTGTCGCCTGGCATTCCATTATTTGGAGTTAACGGGCCGAAAATCCAGCCAGATAACTGCTGTTTAAACCAGGGACCCCAGCTCCAGAAATGCCTTACAAATAACAGGAATACACTAATTAATAATAACGATGATGATAAAAGGCACTTTCCATGTGCCCGGGGCTGCATGGTGTTTCTTGGATTAGCTCATTCGATCCTCATCACAATGTCACAGATTTTACAGACAAGGAAACTGAGGGTCCGAAGGAGTCTGAAACCAGGGTCTGTGACTCACCTTCCTAAACAAAGAACAACTGACTTTGAGCCGGTGCATTTTTAGCACTGGGTTGTACTTGTCAGTAACTGCTGCCTAACAAATGACTCCAAAATCTCGCCATCATAAGAATGCATTTCTTGCTCACTCTTCTGCAGGGCTGCTGTGTGCACTGGCCTCTGCTGGGCTCAGCAGGGTGTCTCTAAGCAGCAGGATGAACTGTGTTTCAAATGCCTCACATCTTTCTTGGACTACTGGGCCGGTCAGGGACGTTCTGTGGCAGTGGCAGGGTCCAGTGTGCAAGCACACTTCAAGCCCTTTCTTGCCACACAACTGCTAATGTCCAGTTGACCGAATCAAGTCATTTTTCACAGTGCCCCAAGTCAGGAGTCGGAGGACCCCATACCTCCCATGGTGGTGGGGAAGAGGGGCGAATGTTGTCCAACAGTAACCCCCCACAAGGTCTACTTTACTGCATTCTAATTTTTTGGAAGTGGATCATCTGAGTTTGATGTGGTAACTATTTATTAACCAAAATAGTTAATGAACAAAATACCTTATTTGTTGAGTAACCATGTATAGAGCACGTACTGTTTGCAGACAGTGGTCAGTGATGAGGATTCAGAAATGAAAGGGGTTCCTGGTCTAGTGAGAAATGACACAACTGCAGTAATGCCACACGAGCGCTCTTTTCACCCATGAGGGGAGCTGGCTAGGGTGCGAAACCACAGAGGGCAGCAGAGGGGAGCACCTCAAAGGGAGGATGTCCACAGACGCCGATTGTGTTTGTTGCCAGCCATTCTTACTTGTCATCTTTACTTACGACCACTTTGTTTCAGAGACTTCCTTCCAGCTCACAAACCGCCTGGAAATAGTACTGCAGAGATGTCAGCTAATACTGCCTTACACCCAAGCCCCTTAACCTGGGATGTAAGTCCTTAGCTGTCATACCCCACCTACCTGTTCAGATGTGCTGCCCACTATTTCCCCACATGGCTCCTCTGCCCGCCAGTCCGCTATCAGCAGCCGGCCTCCATGCCTTTGCCCCCTGCTGCTCCTCTGCTGGGAAGGTCCCTGGTTTGGTTAACCTTCTCTTCTCTGGACTCAGCTGGGCACGCCCCAACCCAGGGCTCAGTCAGGTCTCCTGGGCTGCGCTCCCACAACACCCCCTGCAAAGCTGGTTCAGTGCAGCAGAAGCTGCACAGAGCATGGAGCCTGGAAGGCAGATGCTGCGGGGCTGTAGGAGGAGCCCCGCCCACGTTGGCTGCTCTGAGCCCCCCATGACTGGGTCACCAGTCCAGTTCCTTCAGTTACGTGACTATGCAAATGGCACAAACCTCCCCAAGCCTCATGGGCCCATCCTGTTAAAAGGGGATAATGACACTTTTATAGAAAGAGTTGTAAATTAAGAGAAATTGCTCATGTTCACACAAAAACATGCACACAAATGGTTACAGCAGCCTTATTTTTATTCATAATCACCCGAACTGGAAAGAACCCAGATGTCCTTCAACCGGTGAGCAGATAAACTGGTCCTCCCATACAACAGAATGCTATTCAGAAAAAAAAAAACAAAAAAAACCCAACACAAAATATTGATGTATTTTGTTGATGCGACAACATGGTTGAGTCTTAAATGTGTTGGCAAAAATCAAGCCAGTCTCAAAAGGACATTTACTGTATGATTCTGTTTATATGACATTCTGGAAAAAGCTAACCCGTAGGGGCTGAGAACACATCGCTGTGGCGGAGGGGGGTACAACCACACAGGGAACGGGTGACTATGAGGGCATATTTGGGATGTTGGAGCTGTTCAATCTAATGTGTAGAGTTACCCAACCCTATGCATTTGCAAAAACTCATAGAACTGTACAAACACACTCACATGTATGCAGAATCTTACTGCATGTAGAAACACACATGTGTATATGTGAAGGAAAAGCGAAGGAAAGAAGTAACCCTCAGCACAACGCCTCACATTTGGTGAGTCCATTTCTAGTAAGATTATTTACTGTAACTGTTCTTGGTGCTTTATCTCCGTAAATCAAAGCGCTCCTAAAAGGGGGGGCCGTATAGTATCATGTGGGACCCTTGGCTTCAGACAGCCAGGCTTCATGTTCCTGAGAGCCCATCTTGTTCTGGGCAAAACTGGGAAGCAGGTATTAGTTAACAAAGGAAAGAGGAATAGCCAGCCCAGCGCCTTACCGGGGTTCCTACTGTTCCTCTATCCCCATCCTTGTTATAGTATTTTCTCTGCACCACCTTTCCACTAAGAAGCCACAGAGGGAAGGAGAGAGGAAGATGGAGGAGAGGGAGGGGAGACTCATCCAGCTACATCGGAGGTCCCACTTTGGAGTCTGGCCCCCAAGGTGCCCAGGCTCCTCCAGTCTCTTCGCACAGTTGAATCAGTGGATCCTGGAGTGTTACTGGGCCCCAGCAGGGCCAGTGTGGCTTCAGCAGCTTTCTGCATTCTGGACCGTTCCCAGCTTCCTCCCTGATGTCTCCCGCTCCCCACTCCAAACCCTGTCTCCTCTCTCTTCTTCCCCCAGGCCACATTCCCTGGAGCCCCAGCTCACAGCCACGCACCCCAGGGCACTTAGGCTCCTACTAGCCCATGATGTCTTAGGTCCCTATGTGGGCGTGGGGCAGGGCAAGAGGCACTTATTCAAGATAACCTTTTTTTTTTCTAGTCAGAAAACACATGAGTATTCATTTAGAGAATAGGGAAATAAAAAAATACAAGAGAAACAAAACTCTCCTATAATTCCATCATTAAGATATTGTCACTAGTAAGAGAGGGTCTATTTTCTCTAAGCCTTTTTCTACGACGTCTCCTAACTCCCAGTTGTAACTACACTGTTTATATCATTCTGAGTCCTGTTTTTCCACTTAACATTATATTATAAATGTTTTCTCATGTCGTATCTTTTAAAATGTTTCTATTTAGAAAGACAATATATGAATGATCCACAATTTATTTAACCTCCTATTGTGGGATATTTAGCTTGTTTCCAATTTCTTATTATTAAAAATGATTCCACGATGAACACTTTTGGACACAGTTTTTTTTGTGCGTTTTTTGTTTTTTGTTTGTTAGGATGAATTCCTGGTGGTGAAATTACAGAGGTCCAGTATGGGAATGTTTTAAAGATCTTTGGTAGATATTAACTAAATTGCCCCCAGAGAAATTGCAGCAATTTATATTCCACCAGCATTTGAAGTGCTTATTTCTTCACTCCCTTATCATTCTCAAAAGAATGATCTTTGCAAAACTGACAGAATGTGGCCTTTTTAAAATTTTTTGCCAATTTTTGGCCACTAGTGATATTGAACTTGCTGGCGGTTGTTATCAGCCCTTTGTATTACTTTTGTTAACTGTCTGTTCATGTCCTTTGCCCACTTTTCTAGGAAGAATCATTATCTCTTAAACTATTGATTTATAAGCCTTCTTTGGTACATTTATCCTGAGTGCCTTTTCCTCCCAGTTTACCAAATTACCTCTTAATTTTGGTTTTGGTGTTTTGATTTGCCACACAGAAGTTTACATTTTATATGTAGCCAAGCTGTATATTTATTACTAAGACTGATTTATGCACTTTTATAGTGAAAAAAAATTCCTTGTAACTCTAAATATTCACTTGTTCCCCCCCCACCCCCCATTTTCTCACAACGTTTTCTCTCAATTAGCTTTTTAATCCAACTGGAAGTCGTTTTGGGAGAAGGCGGGTGAGGAGTCCCTCCGTCCCGCACCCGTGCCCACTCTTCCAGCTTCGGTAGGTGTCCCGGCCCTGCCCAGTCGTCGCCCGACCTTCCCTACCTTTCGAGCTGCGAGGTGTCCTTCTCGCCCGCCGGAACCTCAGTAAGCCGCCTCCCTTTCTGAGCCATTAATCACTATGCCAGGACCACGCAGAACATCTCAGCGTCTTCCAGGGAAACCCTCCGTCATTGCTCATCTCATTCTTAAGACATTTTAACCAGAGGACGGGAAGGTCGGGAGGAAGCGGGCGGATTTCAGGCCACAGTGGGGCCTGGGGGTCCTGAAGGCAGAGAGAGAGCAGGAACCCCCTGCCCCGCACCCCCAGGAGGACCCTTGACACTCTCGGTTTCACCTGCACTGCTCGGCCCTCCTATGGAGGATGAATAAATCTCAAAAGTCAGAGACTATTTGCCCCTGGCTTTGGGTTTTCTGCCCACCATCAGGGCTGCCCTGGGGGAGGCACAAGAATTCCAGAGCACAGCCGCTGGGCCTCCCTGCGCTGCCGGCCTGCCTTCCCAGGGGGCCTGCGCTGCCTGTCGCCCAGGGCGGGGCCGCGCTCCGGGCTCCATGGGGACCCCTCTCCTTGGCCCCAGTGCGGGAGGTCAGCGACGTGCCTGGAGCAGATCCTGGCCTGTGGGCCCAGGACCTTATCTGATCATCCAGCTGGGCCTCTGTGTGTTTCAGAGGAGCTGCGCTCTGCCAGTCCGCCAGGCACTCATTTGGGTAACTTCAAAAACAAAATCCCAATTAAGCACCTTCGTGATTTTAATGAGCTGAAGCCCCGGTGCCCACACTTGGCCTCTTGCTGCAGGAAAGTGGGCTCTTCAGTGTGTCCCCAGGGCAGTCGCAAGAGCCTCCCTCCAACGTGACAGCAGCAGATTCGGGTGTCGTGGCTGGCTCTGCAGCAGCCCGGGGTGTGGACCTTGCCTGGCCTGGGGACACCAGGAAGCCAGCATTCTCACTTGTGTGGCCTGGAGCCTTAAGGCAGGTGGCTGGCTGTCCCCTTCTCCCCCAGGGGTCCTTCCCATCTGTGGTCACACCTGTCCATCCCCATGTTTACAAGGGACAAGAACAAAACCTGGCTGGACTCCGTCTTAGAGGGACCAACCCAGGGTTTACCTGGGCCTCGGTGGGCTCCCCATGTTAGGATGAGTAGGTAGCTACACACAGGCAGGGAAAGGGAGTGGGATGCTGCTCACAGTCTCCATTCTGCACAAGCTGTACCCCTGGGAGGGAGGGCGGAGGTGACAGACCTGCCAAGACCAGCTGGTTCCAGCGGAGAAGGAGGCCCTGACCTCACCTCCAAATACATTATCTGCTCATTAACACAGTAAAATCCACAGCCCTCCAGTACTGACATAGCAGAATTCAAACCCCCGGGGGCCATGACTCCCAGGAGAACCAAATATAGTCCCAAAACACTCCCCTGCCCGACAGGAGGGTGCAGCAAGCCCCGCCTCCAGGAAGACCTCACCTGTCCCCTTTGAAATCCAGTCTCACTTAGTGAATATTCATCTCCCTTCACATAAACATGGCTCCCCATTGTTCCCTCCACATGACGCCTTCTGGGTCTTGCCCTGTGACTCTTGGGGGTGTACTCTTGTCTTTCTCTGAGGTTTATTCTCCAGATAAACTCTTAATGCCCGATGGCCTTTCCTTCCCACAGCCAGACCAAGAACCCATCTCCGGGAACCCCAGCACCGCAGGACGCGTTCACTAAACCCGAGAAGTCTTGGGCCAACCGGCGGTGGGCCCCCTCCTCTGCACCTCTCTCCTTCACAGCCCACCTCTCCCCTCATCTGCTCACTTCCAGACACCCTGCAGCCCGCCGCATTTTCGCTGAGGTGGCCTCCAGACCCAGAGGCCGGCTGCTCCTGTCCCAGCTGACCTGTGGGTGTTTGGCGCCCTGTGCCGCTCCTTCCTCCTCGGCTCTCGAGTGGGCCAGTTCCTCTGCGTGACCTTCAGGTGTTGCAGCACCCCTCCGCCTCCCACCCGCCTGGCCCAATCCTGGGCCCTGCTCTCTTCTCAACTGTTTTTCAAATGGTTGAGAAAGTTCACATATTCCCAGCGTGGAAATGCACAGGAGGGAGCCCATTCCAATTCTGGAAATCCTGAAACTTAGGCTCTGCTTTCGTGTGTCAGGCATAAATAGGCTTCCTGGTGGGAAGGCAGAATTACGAACTAAAACCCCTGAGGACTGGTTATGTATAGAGTCCTTGGTTGTAAAGTTGAGCTAAAGGTTCCCGAAATAAGTTAGACAGATGACGCCTGGGCTCTGAGACAGTGGCAGGTGGACGTGACAGCCAGACACGGAACCGAGGCCTGCAGTGGGCCGCCGGGCTCCTGCTGGGGCCCGGTGCTGTCCCCGAACTGACAGAAAGGTTCCCTCCCCTGGTGAGGGCCACTGCTGTGGGGATGCACACATTTGCCACCCTGTCCTGAGATGGCCTGGGACCTGCAAGCACAACAGGGCTGCAGGACAAGGAGGGTGACAGCCGCCCGCAGTACTCTGGAGGCTGGGTGCTGCGTGCTGCGTGCTAGCCCAATGCCAGTGGCTTGGGACGCTCTCCAGCCGCCACACGTCAAGGTCTTTCTCTGTCGAAGGGGAGCAGTACAGGCCAGTCCACCTGTGGGTAACCGTGGAGTCAGCATATGAGTCCCTGTAGGCTGGTCCCAGCACACGGCGGGCTTCAGCTCCACCTCCCAGCCTCCAGTGAGGGGCTGTGCCCAGCAAGTTCAAGCATTAGCTGCCATGGGTCTTTTTAACATAATTCCAGGTATTTCCCAAGGAAACAGAAACTGACACCGGCCTCAGCTGCAGGAAAATGACTCTCAGACTAACGAGCCCTGAGCAAACGCCTCAGCTGGGCCGTGTGCTGCCTCCCGCGCCCACGGTCCGTGTCACGTGGTGGCAAGAGCTGGGGCTCCAGGCCGAGCTCCTGATCTGGAGCGGCAGGCTGACGCAGCATCGTGGGCCTTCGTCTACACGTTTCAGCAGCCTGGAAAGTCATTTCCTGACTCAACTTGCTCCAACCCGCTCTTCGCCACTCTGCCCAGAAGCCCTGTCCTCCCCCAGTCCCTGCGGCCCCCTTGGGCCGGGACCCCCCCCACGCACCTCTGCCACTGCATTTGCCTCACTCGACTGAAACAATCCATCTGCTCCCCACGTGGCCTCGTCACCGCAGGCCCTTCGTCACACCTTGCACGCGGCAGGCACTCAGCACGGCTGATCTGGAGAAGAATCAGGAACGTCCGGAGAACTCAGTGTCCATATGCTGGACTTTCCAGTCAAGCTGCAGATGCGCACTTCCACATCAGGAAAAATTTAGCATTATTTTAAAGGAGAGAAAAAGAAGACTTTCAGCAAAATGCTCTTTCTCTTTAATACATAAACCTTAGTGACAAGACCGCTTACACACAACCAAACTACTGAGAGGTGAAGCCAAAGGCATTTCAAGCCGCAAGTATTTATGTCCAATTAACTTGAACACAGCGTTTTAGAGCTGCTGAAATGTCAAAATCCAGGCTTTAAAAATTGATAAATGTTAAGTAAAAATGTATCATGTTTAAAAAAAAATGAATCTCAGAAAAACACACAAGGCCCTCACCCCAGAAGGGTAAATGCTGCGGGCCCAGGGCCCGCCCTCAAGGACAGCGCCAGGGGAAGGCGCATTTTCAGGGCCTCTCTCTGCACTTTGCAGCAGGGCCGGTCTGTGGGGAAGAGAGCGGCAGTTCATGCTGATGAGCACCTGTGGTTATGGCCTCACTGCACGGGACGCCCCATCCAGAGTCACGGCGTGGGGTCAAAGAGGCATGAGCTCGCCCAGGTCAGAGCACAGGGCCATTGGAGCCCCGGCTCAGGGTGCTGGGGTCGGCTGGGCGCGTGTCGTGAGCAGTTAGTGCTTAAAAACAAGGATCCATGAAACTCTTCTTTACTGTCCTGTTCACACCTCAGCCACATCCAGCTGCCTGGCATGACTAATGCATATTGTGCCTGCAGCAGTCTAGATTTCAGGAGATCCCTTCCAGTTTTGTGCTTTTGTGATTCTTGAATAAAACCATCACGCGGAAGTGCCTCATGGCCGGCGGCCTCATATACAAAGACACACGATTCCAAGCACCTAATCTAATAGTGCCCACACCACTGCGGAGACACCCAGGTGGTTAGAGGTCCCATTCCATCGCTGTGCGGCGACTGCAGCGGGGTCCACTCCACCAGATGGGGGTCTGTGCGCACAGCAGGGCGGGTTTGCCCGTTTCCCGACAGGCCATGTCGTGCTTCGCAGCCACAGCTGCTGTGAAGGAGAGAGAGCAAGTGCATGTGAGGTGCGATTCTGTGGGGCAATGAGCTACATGCTGACCCAGCCAGAAAAGGGGCGCTGGCGCCGGCTCCGTCCCAGGGAACGAGGCCTCCCTTCCCTCAACAGCAGCAGAGATCTGAGCTGCAGAAATGGCGGAGACAGCTGGTGTATGGCTTATTAGTTTCACACACACACGACCGGTGTGCTAAGCGCTTCCCACCAAATTCGAGTACGCACGCAGCGCAGGGTAGATAGGGCAGAGAGCTGCGTGTGGGCACGTTGTGGTTTCTGGCTGTGACTTCCCACCAATGAGACATCCACTGGCCTCAGCCTGCGGGCGGCTCTGTGGGCCTGGTACAGCGTGCTAGGAGGGAGATGGCTGGGAACAAGGGCAGGTCACGGGCCGGGGCGACTGAGCTGCACACGACGACCCATGGGGACAATAGCTCCAAGGCGCCTGAGCTCAGCAGGCTTGGGGGGCTGATCTGCCTCCCGAACACTGCGTCTCTCCCTGTACATGGGCTGTGCTCCAAAGTTCAGGAGGGAAACCGAGCCATCCATTCCCGTTCCTCATTTCCAGCACATGGTCTCTGCTGAGTACGATGTAGTGAGTGGCTTGGGCTCTAGCAGGAAACTGCACAGACACCTGCACACTGCAGGTGTGATTCCCCCTTCAGGGCTCACGGCCGCCGTGCAGGGACCCCGGTTAGCTGTGGCCATCTGATGGACGGCAAGGGCGGCGGGAGGGACGTGCCCCAGGCGCACACGCATGACCTTGCCACACAGTCGGGTGCGGACGCCTGACGCCAGGGGTGCGGCCGCATGGAGGATGCGCAGGGCACCGCCTCGGGACCTGCCCAGGGAGACACCTGCACCCCCTGGGCTTCCCGGACGGCCACAAAGAGGGGCAAAGAATGGCCTTCAGGGGAAGACTGCTTTCTGGGAAAAGAGAAAAAAATCCGGAGGATTTCAAATACCACCACCAAAAACCCGTCAAAGCCCAGTGAACGGTGCACTGCGGAGGCTTTCTTTAAGCTGGGAACCCCCCGCCCCAGGCTCGGTGGCCGAGGGCCCCAGGCGGCAGGTGCAAGGCGCTCGGAGAGGGCAGGCCCAGGGCACTTCCCCGCTGCCCATTTCAGTTCCGTTCCCCTGTGAAGGGAGCGCGCCCGGCGGGAGGCCTCCAGCGGCCCGAGGTGAGGCACCGCACACGAGGGCATTTCGGTTCAGTACCTTTTAATGTCTGGATCACACAGTTTTCATATGAAAGTGTGCAGTGTTCTGATCAAACACATGCAAGATAAAGACCTTTAAATATCAGCTTCTAGAGGGCAAGGAGTACAGATGGCGGGGAGCAGGGCGCGATCCAGGCTTCCGGAGGGGCGCAGGGGCGGCGGCGCTGGAGGGACGCACTCGGACCCCTCCGGAGGACACGCGGCGGGTTCGTGCTATTTTCCGCATTGCGAGTAAGAAACCTGCGTTAACGGCCGCAAACGTGAAGCCTCCGAAGGCTCCAAGCCACGTGGAAACGCTCCGGGCCCTGGAGGTCGAAGCTCTGAGCCAGAATCACCCGCTTTCGTGGCGAGGATGTTGGGCGGCTGCCTGTCCAGGACGGCGCGGACAACACGGACGGACAGCCACGGCGCTCGGTGACCGCGAAGCTGGCGGGAAGCCATGGCGCTCCCCGCCTCCCGCGGGAGGGCGTCCACGGGGGCAGAGGCTCCGCGCGTGGCGCGCACGCGGGGCAGGCGGGATCCGACTGCAGGGCGCGCAGATGGCTCCCCGACAGGGGGCGCGGCCAGGATGGGCGCGCCCGGAGAGGGACCCCCGGACAGGGTGGGCGAGCGGCAGGGGGGGCCCGGGCCGCGCTCTCCCGTCCACCCACCGGGCAGCTGTGCTCCGCCGCTCCTCTGCCCCCCCAGGTGCGTCACAGCGCCGGCGAGGATTCGGGGCAGGATGCCGTTTCTTGAGTAAATACTGCCTTTCTGATGCCCGAAGTGTCATCAAGACACTACTGGGGTCATATCCCACAGCTGTGAAATGAAAAGGTACATGAGGAACTAAAATTACATTGTGTTGAGCACAAATAGTCCTTATGATGGAAAACAAGTGAACTCTTTAAGAAGCAACAAAGTCCTATACTAACATGATTTCTAAATCTATAAAATAGTATTTTTCCATGAAGAAGTTCAACATAAACCTCAAAAACCTGGCAGTGGCAGCTGGAAATTTTAATCCAGCGAATGGAGAATAAATACGGATTGGATTCATTTAAGGAGGGGAACACACCCATCAGGCACCAAATGGGTGCGGGGGGACATGCTGTGTCCTTTCCATGTCTTGTTTAATTTCCTAACAGTTCTCCAAGGTGTCTCATTTTCAGATAAAGGAACGGAGGCTCGCAAAATTTACTTTAAACTTGTTCAGAGTCACAGAGGCCTACTAGCTTCCGAAGGGGTTCACCACCTCATCCTGCCGCCGCCTCCAAGCAGGGACCTGGACAGGCCGGGAAATCGAGGCCTACTGTCCTGCTTCCCAGGAAGGATGCAGGTGTGGCCCCTTCTGTCCTGGGCCTCTGCTGGCACTGAACTGCTGAGGTCGAGCACAGCCCTCAGGGAGGCCCTGGAGGAATGCTTCCAGAGTCACCGCTCTCACTGGGAAAAGGTGTTGTTCATCCCTCTTGGTTCACTCAAGTCCTACCTTCTCTTCAAGGCTCGGCTCAAATCCCACCTCCTTCATGAAGCCAGATCCCCACCAGCCCAACTTCCTGTACTGAGCTCTTGAAATAGTTCTTCTAGCTGCTGAACGTGTAACCTGTCCTTGGCTGTCTTTTTAAGAGTATGCTCCCTCCCAGTGCATGAGCTGTTCCTTGCAGGAAAAATCTGTGTCTCTGGTTTGGGGCCAGTACTTGGCATGAGCCTGGCATGTAACAGATCTTCAAAAATGCTCCCTGATAAGTGTGACCTTCTGAGCAGACATCACATAGTCTTGGAGTTCCTGTCTGTTTCCATGGGGCCTCTAAAATAAGACGACACCTTACCTTAATGACCTTGTCAGTCCCAGACGTCAGCAGCCATCCCCTGGTCGCATCGAAATGCACGTGCACGATGTTGTGCTTGCTGTCGTGGAAGGTGGCCGTGGGGGCGCGTCTGGAATGGGCAAAGACAGTTTTCACCAGTGAAATGAAGGAGATCTGGGGTGACACTAGGCTCTTTTAGCCAAATGGCCAAAACTGTCTCACTGTTAGAATGCTCCTCAGATCTACTTTTATTCCCTGGTGACCTATTATCATTTAAAAAAAAGGTAAAAGGATCCTTATGTTCTCCGGAATGGGAGGTGATGAAATTGCTAAAAGTTGCTCTGATAGAGTCTATGCAAATCTCTACCTGTGCTTCTGACAAAGCCTTAAAACAAACAAACAAACAAACAAACAAAAAACAGTGCTTCTGCTAAGCTCAATCTCAGAAGGACTTGCTGGGAAAATAGTCTGCCTTAGCCTGTGTTTAAAAAAGCATGCTCATCAAAATGCCTAAGATACTACTATCATTCTAATTGGAGGGCTATCCACTCTTTTTCTCTTTTCACAGGTATAAACGCAGGCTTAGTTTTTCTGTAGCATTCTGACACTTTAACAGGTAAAACGATATATAAACAATTAGATATTTAAGTGTTTTGGGTGACGTGTGGATGGTCTGCTGCTCTCCAAGAGTGTTTCAGAGCTTCCCATGCCTCTGCAGAGGGCTCTCTGCGGATGGCTGTCTCCTCTTTTCATCTATAGCTAAATCTGGAGACAGATCTTCAGTGTAGTAAAAAGGATGACCTTAAAATATTTACCATCACTTAGACTCTTGGGGTCTGTGTCTTACAAAATGAAGAATGAAACCAGGCGTCTGTACAGCCTCTTGGTAGCTCTGATCCAACGAGAACTCTCCTATTATTTCATCACATATGATGAGTGGAAAATAATGAACATAAATGCTTACTTATGCAAGGTCTTCTTAATTTGTATTTGATGTGGATAAGTAAGAATGGAAACATACAATTAGGGTTATTTGTAAGAGAATGCTATGGTTTATTAATCTGCCAAGAATTTCCTTTAAATGCTGACTTCCTCTGGTGCATTTTGGATGTTTCTATTTACATGCAGCTTTTAAGGCACCCAAATAGGACTTAACATGATTCTGTTGCATGCCAGGTGCAGAGGTGGGGGTGGTGGGAGAACTGGGCGGATGAGCAACCTATGAGATCCTGCCGTAACTTGCGGGGAGGGAACTTGTAGCAGAGCACCCCATTTATATCTGGGGCCTCATAGCAGGGTGCCCCAGTGCTACCTGGGGCTGTAGGCAGTTAAAGAGAACCCCCCAGATGTGCGGTCCTCCTTCGACCCTGGATATCCCAGATAACTGGGCGAGGCCAACAGGCAAGACTGCGCAGCTGGGAAAACGGCAGGATTAGCCTCTTAGGTAAGCTTAGCTCTTCCTGCAGGCTGACTCAACTCTTTGTAAAGAAACAGCTTGGGTTCAAAAGCGAACCCTGGGCGACCCTCAAGGAAACGAGCAGATAGAAGAGCCTGCCCAAAAAACACTGCCTGCACACACACACCCCGGGACTGCCAGGGCACAGGGATAACTTCATTGTGTGCACTGCCTTCTGTGGCACAAGAACACCGACCTCCTGGTGGAAAGGAAGGCTCTGCCCACCTGCATGTCCGTATCCCAGCCAGCAGGAGCCAGCACACCGAGGGGCCCGGGCCTGGGGCAGCCCTCAGCCCGACAACAGCAGGACTTACTCTTCCTCCGTGATGGCCTCGTGGCAGCTGTCGCACACCCGCACTGCAAACTCGAAGCCCATGCGTGGGATGGAGGAGCGCCTGGCGCTGCACTTGCCGCACACGGCCTTCCCGCACTTGCGGCAGTGGTGCTGGGGAGAGAGCAGAGGCTGCCAGGCTGTGCCAGCCACTCTGGGTCGGCGCCGCCACAGGGCACTCGGGCCCGTGCGGAGCCAGCGCGCTGAGCGGGGGCCGCACCCTGAGCGTCTCGCTGCGGCTGTGCATTCAGGATGGCTGCTGGGAGACGTGTGGGCCGTGCCGCCCCCCGCTGCGCCCTCCCCCATCCTTGGTGCTTCGCAGCCGTCATCAGGACTCCTCAGGAGTCACCCAGCAGCCAGGCCACCACAGGGCGGGCTGCGCTAAGGCAGTGCTACCCCGGGGAAGGAGAACATGGGCGACACCGGACCTAATCTGACCTGCACTCCCGCCTGCTCAGGCTGGGAGACTGTCGCCTGATTTCCCTGGGGAGGACCAAGCCCCACCACACAGTCAGACTGAAAACGTATTGCGAGTCAGTCTCAGCAATTAGAATGAAGACGGAAGGAGGGAAAATGAAACTAAAAAGAAGAAATAACCACTGACATAATTTCATGGTTTGGTACCAACATGAGCTAAGCACCTCTCATTTGGAGTTGTGTCTCAGGAGAGGCCACTAGAATTCTGCAGTCACGTCCCTTTTCTACCGACTGGGGACAAGTCAGCACAGAAACCGGCCTGGCAGGAAGGAGCTGCCGCGGAGAAAGGGAGCCGACAAACGTGCAGCTGCGGAGCGACTCCAGGACACTGTCCCCTGCCCATGACCCCCGCCCGGGGCTGTTTCTCCTGAGATCACCAACTCCCACACTATTGTGTTGGGGTGAAGCGTCGTGCCACCCACCTGCCTGAGGCCAATCTTCTTACTGTCCCACATCTGCTTGAAGTTCCAGAAGAAAGGCTGCTCGCACCTCTGGCAGGAATCGCTGTCCAGCCACTCAGGGGTCTTGTCAAATGAGACACACAGAGTGAGCCACAGTGAGAAAAACGGGCTGCCAACTGGACAGAAGTCACAGAACCAGGACGTACTGAGGGAGAGGTGACTTCTCAGCCCGCCACCTCAGAGCACTCGCTGCCCGCCGGCCAGGCGTCAAGCCTGGGGATGCAGTGGTGAATGAAGAGGATCTCTACCATCAAGGAGCTCACAGTTTATCAGGGAGGACTAAACACGAAAGCCTCATTTACTAACATCGCTCACACGAGTGCGCGGGCAAAGGCCTGAGCAGCTCCCCCTCCCGGCATCCCTGAGCCCAAGGAACCCGAGGCACATGCCCTCCCAGGGTCCCCAGAGCGAACGGGGCTCCAGCTCGACTCAAGGTGCACACTGAGAAGGGGCCTGGGATGGAGTGGGCTGCGCTATGAGACCCACACCCGGCAGCGGCAGAGTGAGGGCCAGGGAAGGCCTGCAGAGAGGGATCTGGGGTCCCCGTCTGTCCTCCTACCTTCAGGCAGAAATGAGCCTAAAGCTACACAGTGCGTCAAAAAGAAGAGTAAAAAGATGCTATTTGAGTGTTGTTATTCTTGGTTTCTTTTATTAAAACCAAAGAAGCTAAGCTTTGATTTGCCCTTTTTTGTGCCCTAATCAGTTTCAAGACAAATTTAATAACACAACACTTTTACCTAAAGACATTTTACCCCTAAAGGTTGTATCTGTGTTGTAATTTTTCAGAATACTAGTGATGCAGGAAGATCAGGAAGATGTACAAGGAGGCTTGAATACACACACACCCTTTCCCATCTTTCACAAGGATGTGTTCAGACTTAGGACATATATTTGAATTTTCAACTGCACCACAGTGGGCGTCTCTGAGGACCAGGGAGGGGGGAGAAAGAATCAAACAGTACGTGTAGTACGATTCCATTTTTGCAGGAAAAAAAAAACGCTTTACAAATGTGTATTCCCAGAGAAACTGGGAGGCAGGACTCGCCAGCACATGAAGCGTGGCATTCCTGGCTGGTAACTGGTACCCAGTAACTTTGCTACAGAGAGAAAGTACTACATATACTTTTAAAGAATGGTATACAATCTTTGAAAAAATGGGTTGCATTCACTGTATAAACACGCTGACCTTGGGATGTCAACCAGCCGCGTGCTGAGCCGCTCAGGGTCCTCCGCCATCTGCCCACGCCCTCTGCCCCGGTGGCCGCTGGCCTGCACCCACTGCCCAGGAGCCCCGACGCTGTGTGTGTGGCCCCGAGCTCACCTGGCCTTTCCTCCCCGTGGCTCTTGCTCTGGTGAGCACATCCCGACCCTATCAGCCTTTCAGCACTATGTCCTTCCATGGCCCCTTCGCTGAGAATGTCAGCCAACCGTGGTGACGCCCCTTCCTGAATACCAGCACTAATGCTAAGCCTTGCATCAACTGTAACTGAATCATTTATACCACATGATAGTTTTCTGATGTTTTCTCCCGTGTTTTCTTCCAAAAGTCTGTCAACTGCTCATTACATGTCTCAGGCCTCCCAAGGTGACCCGTAACAACACAGACACATCTAGGGAGATTTAGGGTTATAGCTACAACATTTTCAAGAAATGGACGGAAACATTACTGCTCGTTTAGGAAACATTAGTACTCTGTACTGCTCCATAAGATCTGAAATAGTCACGACACCAAGTGCCCACACAGGTCTGTGCCAAAGGGCGCAACTGAAGCGACCACCTGGACTGCAACCGACCACCTGGCTCTGTCTCTGGAAACCACATCGTCACCCTCTTTGGGCTTCTGTCCATCAAGGCTGGAGGCTGCATGCACCGAGGGGAAAGAGCCTGGGGGCGCTGCTCCCCTGGTCTGGTCAGGAAGGCCTGGGAAGCAGCCGGGCCAGGCCAGGTGTGACTGCCCCTTGCCCAGAGCAGGCTCCATTCAGAAGTGCCCGTCATGTGGAGAGCCTGGCTAGCGTGGCTGGCACCCTTGGACCCACCTCCCTGCGTTTATGCTGAAGGCGCCAAGCGGTACTTTCAAAGCAATACTCTACAACCAGCCCCTTCTTAACAATAAGGGCTATTTTAATTAGTTACTAACAGAATGCCCATGGATTTGCAGTTTGAGCAAAGCGAGCATTAGTCTTCTTAAGCATTTAATCACTGGCAATGGAGAGGCATCACACTGTGGGCACCAGCGACTCTGCTGAAGTGCAGCTGGAGCCAGGGCCCTGGGGGAAGCTGGGAAATGCTTCTGCCCTTCTCAAGTGCTGCATTCTGTCTGATCCGTGCGGCCGGCATGGAACAAACTAGAAGCACATACACTCTCTAAGGGGCTGTCTACCCCCACCAATTCCAGGGAAATGAGAAAACGGTAACTTCAAAGTACACATCAAAGGGAATATTCAGTAAACACATCAGTTGTTAAGATGCCAAAGATGAAAAAGAAAGCTCATAAAAAAGTTATGATAAAACAAATACAAATACATGCCTAAAGAATAACACAGTATATATTTATACCTGAAAAACTGTTTAGAATACTTGTAATGAAGTCACCAAATAATTATTTCTAGTATTTCTATTAATACCAGACTAAGATTCCTACTCCATCAAATACCATGCTAGCCATTGTTTTGCTCTAACAGAAAGCACGTGAGTGTCTGTTTTTGTAGGGCGCTGGACACCAAAGGGCTAAGCACCTGAAAAGGTATGGTTCCTTTTCTCACCTGTAAGACAGCACAACGAATTTTAGGAACATCTCTGTGCTGTGAGTGTTACAAGCCAATCTGTGAGACGTCCAGAAAAAGGAAGCTCCTTTTACACTAGAAGTTTCTATTCTAACACAGTTCACGGTTTAATCATAGAAGAAGTAAAGAATGAACGGGAGGGGAGGCTATGGAGTTTCTCAGCAGAGCCAGAACTGCGCGCCCGGCCCAGCCCGCCCAGAGCGGCCCTCAGCCCACTGGCGCCTACCTCCTGCCTCTCCACATCCATGTTCCAGACGACGATCCCACCGTCGCCGCTGCAGGAGATCAGCTGCCTCGTGTGCTGCACGTAGGAGAGGGCCTGGACTTTGTCACTGCGAAAGACACCACGAATCAGGGACAGCAGGAGAGCGGGTGAAACCCCTGAGGCGTGAGGCCCCGCAAGGCCGATCGGTGCCCAGGCTCGGCCCCGAGCCCCGACCTTGGGAATCAGATGGAACCATGGACGAGCTCACGGTTGGACAATGCTCCCGATTCTAAGCAAGTCAGAATGCTCATTGGAGCTGCCGAGGCCCCGGGAAGAGGAAGTCACTGTTTCCAACACTTAAGGAAAAAAGCTGACCGCTGAACTAGTTGTAATACCTCACCGACTCCTTCCTGATTAATTACATGATATCTGTGATACATGTTCATGCTGTATTTGTTCAAGAGTCATGATTTTGCCTTTTAAAAAAGCATCTTTAGGAGCTGTGCAGGTCATCCATTGAGGTGCCCACTGGATGTGCCCGACTGGCAGGTAAACTGCTGCCCGAGGCACGAAGCCCCGAGTGGCTTGTGTCCACACACACGTCTTTCTTGGCTCTTAAGAGTGATTTCACAGCAGCAGCAGGTTTGAGTTGCACTGACTCTTTCTTTAATTTTCATTCCTATTTTGTTTTATTTTCTTTCTAGTTCACACATGGCTGACAAGTCATGCTCTCTTTGTGTCAACCATGATGGAGAAGTTCAGTTTTAAGGTCTGACAATTAGCGATCACTAATTAAAGATTACAGAGATCTATTTTCTGTCGGTTTCTTGATAGTTTTTGTTTGAGTATTTTTCTATTTTGAACTCAAAACAATTAAGGATTCTGTGCCCACTGGGAAGGAGAACAGCTCTTTGAAATCTGGACCAGTGACCTTTTGTGCTCACTTTTGTCCTGTGGCTGAAGCTATTGACGGAAGCTGTTAAGCTCTGTGTGTCTGTGTCTACAACCAGAAAGGCCTTTACCTCTTGTATAAGAAATAAATACTCTATTTCCAGAGAGTGTCAATAAATTAGATTATAGCACCTTTTAAATTATAAAACATGTTGTTTGATTTATAAAGATAAACAAGGGCTTACATAAATTGGATACAGATCTTCCTTGACATAGGGATGGGGTTACGCCCCAGTAAACCCCACAGTAAGTTGAAAATATCTAAAGTAAAAAATCCATTTAATACACGTAATCTATTGAACACCATAACTTAGCCTAACCCACCTTAAATGTGCTCAGAACACTTATATTACCCTACAGCTGGGCAAAATCACGTAACACAAAGCCTACTTTACAATAAATGTTGACTATCTCCTGTAATTCATCGAATACTGTACTGAAAGTGGAAAACAGAGGCTGTCTGGGTGCAGAGTGGTTGTAAATGCATTGGCTGCCCAGCCTTGTGATCGCCTGGCTGGCTGGGGGCTGAGGCTCGCTGCCTGTACAACATCACCAGAGTATCGTGTCAACATCCCAGGAAAAAATAAAAATTCAAAATTTTAAGTATGGTTCCTACTGAATGCTTATTACTTTCCTACCATTATAAAGTCCAAGTCAAAAATTCCTAAGTTGAATCACCATAAATTGGGGACCATCTGTATTCCTAAACTTAACAGAAAATAAGGAAATTGAACCTCTAAAACTGTAAATTGACTAGACTTTAAAAATCCAAGTTCACAAAATTAAGGCCACTCTTTGGCAAATGAGAATAGTATAAATTTTAAAACATGGCTATGTCCTTCTCTGATTTATCAGTGTTAAGAATAATGCAAGAGCATGTTTTATTGTACTTGGGTTGATTTCTCCTCAATTTATTTAGGATAACCAATCGAATAACTAATTTTGAATTGAATATTGCTAAAAATTATGAAAAACACACAAGTTTATGTGCTCAACTTAACTAATTGGTTTGGTTCACTGAACATTTTATATAAATAACAATTGTTTTGTAGCATATCAATTTAAAGCTAATTCCCAGCATTTTTAGGTAACTTAAAACAGACTAATAGTAAGTTGAACTAATGATAATCATCAGATACCTACCTAGATAATTTCTAAGTAAGTCAGAAGAACACAGAACCTTTGATTACAAGGCATAATACTAAGTCTGCACTCCCAAAACTTGAGACTACCAAAGAGCTTTGGTTTAAGTAAGTGACAACTATCAGTATTTACTGTATTTGAAACCCGAACTGAGGAATTTAGTTTACTGATTCATTTGAAAATAGCAATGATGAATCCATTCTATTTTAACCTAACACATTTTGTGAAAAGTAACTGTATTTCCCCAAATGAAAATGCTGCTGACAAAGACAGCGTAACACCTTTGTAAGTCTTTCCAATGTCAGGCGCAACAGCAGAGAGCCCGACATGCATCTCTTCCTGCATTTGTTACGGTGTCACTTACACCTTTCTTTGGAGACTCAGTTTTATTAAGCAGTGCATGAATCGGGGCCAGGAGGAAGAGGCTCCGTTACCGTGTCCTCGTCCTGCAGCATCTGGGCAGCTCCTCTGTGTCTGAGAGTGTGCATGAGTGTGCTCCAGAACGAGACAGAGAAAGATGAAGCAATTTGGAAAGTGAGTTTTATTTGCTTCGGCTCCTAACACCCCAGTCTGAAAGACATGCTGTAAGATGCACGCAAGCTGGCACAGTCCCTCCGCTGGGACGGCATGCTTCCCCGCCCACCGAGGAGAGCCTCTGACCACAGCGACGAGGACGGCCTTCACCTCCTGTGGAACATGCCCAGCTGGCACAGGCTCTGTGTCTCGCCAGAACTGTTTGCAGAGCTTCATGCGGATGTGATTACTAAGTCCTAAAAACTCCTCTGACAACTCTTTTGGTTTTGCCTTCCTAGACTGAACCCTGTATTTTGAAAAAATAAAATAAAAATTTTAGAATCTTTTTTCACGCCTATCTTTGAGAGTTCCTAGAACGGTCCTGGGAAATCATGAAGATTGGTCCCTTTGCCTTACGGAAAGAGAGATGCTATAAAGAAGTGCGTTTGTGTGCCGTGTGACTATTTTAAGTTTGACAGGAAGAGTTGTCAGATCAGAAGAGATGCTGTCTTCCCCAGGGTAAGTCAGTACAGGTAAATGTTAATGGAAGTATTTTATGGATAGACCTTGGAGAGTTATCAAGGCTCTTACTGTCAGTAATATGTTTTTCTCTCAAGGGAAATACTGATCTAAACTCATATAGTTACGAAGGGTATCTTAATAGAGCATTTCACTCTCCTCTGTCCTGTTGTCACAGTAGAAAATTAACCAGTAAGTCTCTGTAACCTATGGATACCTTCCGTATTACTCTGAAGCTTGTAACCTCAAGAGTTTCCTGGGAAAGAACTACACATACCAGGTATTTAAAAAGACTTGTATCTCCAAAGAATAGACTGCTGGGCGCAGGCTACTGAGCTGACACTGCCGACGCCGTTCTCAAGCTGCGCTGGTGGGTGGGGCCGACAGTTGCCCTGATTCCTGGGTCCCTTATCCCGGACGCAGATGGTGTCAGGAGCGCAGGGCGCTAGACCGGGCCCCACAGACGAGAGTGCCTCACACAGGCGGGAGGAACAGGGACATTTCCTTGCGGTTCCTTGTGTGGGGCGCTGCTGGCCCTATTTTCTGGGTATACGAGGATACTTTTTCCTTACTTTTTATCCTGTCTCTAACCAACAATTTAGTAAACTCTGCTTTTATAAGCTAAATAGGAACATTTAAAAATGACTTCCAATTCTCACTGATGCCCCAGAATTCAGAAACTGTTCTGAGTCCCTTAATTTTCATGGCAATATAGTTATTTCATAGGCTTAATTTCAATCTATCCACAGGAAATAACTGGGCAAGAAGCCCTTATCTGGAGTGTCATTCCAGCGCGAAGACCATCGAATGAGACATGACTGGTCACTTTAGGAACTTAAGGAACCAACGCCCAGAAAGCTCTCCCAAGGAAACTTGCCTGGTACCTGGTTTACAGGGTCCTGGTCTTACAGGTGGGAAGGAAGCTACGGGCCAGGACCCTAGCAAATGTAAGGAAAGCTCAAGAAGTTCAGCCAAGGTTATCAGCACTATAGGTGAAATATGGTGCAGAGTTTTTGGGCTTGATTTTCCAGCCTTGGCATAGCACAAAATAGAAGTTTTGCAAAGCCCAACCCAAGATTCCTTATAAAAACTTCAGGCAGAGTTGATTTTGTGGGCTTTAATAGCTGTCTAATACTGTATGGCTCTATATTTGCAAAGCAAACCAAGAGAGCTTATATAGTTAATTAACACTCCTAATGCATCAATGCAATAATTAGGCCAAACCTTACGAGACCAGCCTCTTCTGTGATCAAGAATAATCTTTAAGATTATTATGATTACGGGGGAGAAGGGCTTTCAGATAGATTGTGAAAGACTTTGAAATGGGCAAAAAGAAATTACCAGGTATCTCTTCTTCACTGGAATACACACCCTTTGGGGCTATTTGATTCTACATAGGGCCTGTGCCTTACATGTATTTGATAACTAACTCTGTAAGTTTTAGAAAACCAGTATTATTGCAAATCAATCTTTGCAGTGAAGATGAACTAACTCCTGCGCCTTGCTTCCCCCCAGTCGCCAGGTCTGCACCTACTTACAAACCCATTTCTGCATTCTCCATCACCCACGTCTGTGTGTCTACTCATTGGATTTTCCTTTGAACTGGCTGCAACATCTTTCTCACTCCTTTATTAATGACTAATACAAAATTGTTGATATGTATTCATTAAAAAAAGGTAATTGCTTTCTATCTCTCCTGGTTGTGATTTCAGACTTTTAAAGTATGGGAATGCCACCATTCTGACATTCAAGGGCAAGAAGGAAAATCCATCTAGCTGAATAGACTCGCCACCTGGTGATGTGAACTACATTTCATTCACTAAGGCATCTTGACACATATCAGATCTCATAAAAGCAAATTTGGCGAAGAGGAACTGCATCACTGTCACAGCTGGCGGCGACTGATACGTAATTCATGGGACTCCAGCACTGCTAATATTCCAGCACAGGAGACTGGCACATGGGGCTGGCTTCCAGGCTTCATGAGAGCACTGCTCAGGGGCTTCTGGATGGGAGGGTTCAAGATACAACCACCTGGCTGTTTCCATGTACTAGGATGCAAATGCTCTCCTGAGTGCACAAAAACACCCACTTTTCACGGCCCCCAGGACTTGCCACCCACAAAGGTTACGCTTAATGGGACAGCCTTACTGCCTTTCTCACCAGCCCTAGAATTACAAGATGGTGAGAGCAGGATATCAGCATGGGGCCCTTCCAAGCACAGGACACTGTGTGACTGCACAGGTAGCAGGTCCAGGAGGCCAGTCTTGTCTGATGCTTCTTAAAGAATAAGGGTAGAGAAGCCTTTACCCTTTTTATAGAAACACATTTTCAGACATAGGCTAACATCTGTCCAAATGTTAACTCAGGGAGACTGTGTGTGTGTGCGTGTTGTGTGTATGGCAGGGTGCTGGGGTGTGAGTGTGGGGGGAGTAGGGTTTAAGTGTATAGCACCTTCCACTTTTTTGATGAAAAGTTCTAGATTTCTTGGTTCAAAATGTAATCAGTTATGCATCTGCTACCTGAGATCCCAATTGCTTATATTCAGAACTGTCATATTCCTGTTTCCTAAAACCTCCAAAGCCCAGAAAAGGCTCATGAGTCATCTACACATGCGTGGTCTCCTGCATAACTGATACCTGGGGTCATTCCACACCAAAGGGATCCTAAGAAGGGTCTGCCTCTTCGGTGGGCCACAGCCAGTCTGAACCTGCCCTCAGGGACTCCCTCCTGGAAGCACTGGCCTAAGACAGCAAAATCCTGTTAACCGGCTGGGGAGCAGTTCAGGTGAGTGCACGTGCAGTTCCTGAAAATACTCCTGTTTTGGGTGAGCCCCTGATCCTGACAATCTACTCCTCTCGCAGATCCACCTCAGGAGCGACTCCACCTTCCAGCAAAGCAGGCAGTCACCCGCCCTCAGGGCGCCTCCGTCCCCCAGCACAGGTTCAGTGCACAGGGATTGTTTCCTTAGTGGCCTTTGGACCCCAAGTGTCCGATGCCAAGGCTGGTGCTGAGATGGGGCTCGGGACTCATCTGCTGGATGTACTCTGAACAGAGAGAGTAGGTGTATGTGCCATTATTTCCATTGGAAACACTATGCTCAGAGAGAAAAAGTAGTGCTCATATCCAAAAACTTGCCATCTTATTATAATTTTTGTTAAGAATAATTTTAATGACTGCCATGTATTAGCCCTACTCTTGTGCTGATTATTTTACATGCACTATATCATTTATGGCTTTTGAAAACCTTTGAGGGTTTTTCTTCCCAATATTTTCCTTGCTTTAGAGATGAGGAAGCTAAGGGCCAGAGAGATGATGTGCCTTGCCACAGCCTCCAGAGCCCTGAGCGGAGCGTGGGCAACCCAGAGGCTGGCACTCGGACCGAGCCGTACAGCTTCTCCCTCTGACAAGCCCACCTGCTGTGAGAACTCTGATTTGTAACACTTTGAGCTGTTGCGTGTGTGGCTAAATTAGAAACAGAAAAGATCTCTTCCCCTCTACCCTAGTAATTCTGTAGTGCTACAGGGAGAAATGCTCCTAATCCAAGATTCATGAAGGGAGAAAGCCTTCATACACACTGACCTCGCCCTCCCTGCTGCAAGCCGGGGAGAGCTGCTGGCAGGAGCCCTCCTTCCTTCCTACCCACACGGCAATGCCCCCGCTGCGGGAAGGAGAAACCCCAGGTCTCCCCAGGAGCATCTAATCCCTAACAGCCTATTTTTTCCCAGAAGGCTTTGAGGATGCTTTTAGCTAAAGTCTTACATATAGTAGGAGTGGAAAGAGAGAAACTGAGAGCTGGGATTGTGAAAAAGGAAGCAAATACACAGGCCAAGTGTACCAAGGGTCATGACTGTGACTGAGTGTCATGTGGCCTGTAGATCCCACTGTTGGTGAAGGTCCCACCATGAGGGGACCACACAGACCCTCCCTTGTGCTTTAAATCAAGTTACCATTAAACTGACTTGCCACACAGTCTCCCAAGCCCAAGAAAACACTCTCAGAAAGATCATGGCATATACTCGGTCAGGAAACGACGGGTACTAAGAATCAGGAAGGCTCTATGATGAGCTTAGACCCGGCAGGCCCAGGGGTCTGTGCTCTGCGACGCCCACCCATGTGCCTGCTGGCGTGGCACCACGTCCACTCTGTTGGGTGGCCGCTCCCATGCGCCTCAAGAGCGGGCGACGCTGTCCGGCAGTCGCTTTTACAGCTCTCCTTGGCTTCGGAGACAGTTCTGCCATCAGCAATCTCTGCTTTGATGGGAATTGTATGCGCCAAAGCAAACGAGCTGCAGAACTGCCCTATTTCTGCTGTGAGGGACGGTGTGAAGCCCCAGAATGTGGGACAGCAGACACGTGGGGCCACCCTCCACACTAGGGGCGGGCGCCTCCACAGGAGGGCAGGCGGTCTCCCCCTGGGGCGGGCAGGATCTGTGCTCGCTGCTCTGCTCGGAGCCCAGGCTCACCGATTCACCCTGATGTGGAGCTCTGACCCCCATCAGTCGCCCTGGGAGAGGTGGAAAGTCAGTGGCAGTAGGAGAACACGGGGTGGCCTCAGGCCCCAAGCAGGAAGTCTTTGGCCTCTGAAGCAGAAAAGCGGCAGAAAACGCCATGGGGACAGAGGGGACCATGTTACCCAATGTTTCACTTTGCATCCCCATTACCTTGCACAGTGCTGGATACAAGAAGGGTTCCATCATAGTTTCTCTGTTGGAATGAACTAAGGTCTGGGAGACCTAAGCTACCACCTGGGATCTTTGAGAATAGTAGCTCGATATTCTCATCTAGAATATCGTATCTGGCTTCTTTCTTTCATAGGGATTATAAGATTAAACTGAGGTATCTATGTATTTTGAAAGCTCTTTGACAAAATATTAGCACTATTCAAATTTAAGAATTAGTGAACACCAATCCAGTGGCCAAAGTGGAGGGTAAAGGAACAGCTGCTGGGAACGTGGGCCTACGATCTCCCCTTCCTTCCCTGTCCTTCCAGCAGCTCTGGGGCCTCCCTGCCCCAACCTCAGGCCCTCAGACCCACGCTAACAGTGACACCAACTGATGCTGAGGACGTTTACTTCTGGCTCCACGACACCAGGACAGCCCTGTGCAGGCTGAGGCCTGGGGACACAGAGCCCTCCACAGTTACTTTATTCCTAAGCTTGCATTAAATAAGGCACCAGGCAAAGGCCTTCTGCCATTATTGTTTAAAGCCAGTTCTGACTGGTGGCTCCCGACGTTGCCAGTCTGCCTGTGCCATGAAGTTCAAAGGCCATGACCCCACCAGGAGGGACTCCGAGTATGGTCTGCTCCGTCTTCCAAAAGGCCACGCCTGTACTTCTCCGAAGCCGGAAGACATCTTAGTTTAGGTTTCGTTTTTCTGAGACCAAGAGACTGTACCCAATTCTGTAGCTTTTCCTTTCTTTCCAAACTGTGGGTGCGAGTTTCCCAGGACCACGTTCTGCCCAAGGCACTCAGTACCCAGTGGGGCTGGTGGCCAGGACGGTACACCTCGCCACCCTGTGGGTGCGCCATGCAAGAGTGCTCATGGTCTTTATTAACCATCATGTAAAAATAAAACTGGCTATGAGCTGATCTGAGCGAGTGCAACCGGTACTATGCTCTTCTCTCAAAACCTGCACTACTCCCCCGGGCACCCGAGGTGGCAGGAATTACCTGGCAGGCTAGGTGACGACTGAGTGCTTCTGCACAGGACTCTGGCTTCTCTCTCTCTCCATTACACCGATGAAGTCACCGCCTCCTGCCGGAGCCTCATGGGTGTTCTCTTGTCATGGAGATGAATACCCAGGAGGACTTCCTCCAGTGAGCTGAGGGTGGGATCTGTGTGGCCCCACGTGGGGCGTGGCCCCAGAGGACTAGTCTGGCCTCCACTGTGGGAGCAAGGGGCTTACTATCTGCTTCTCTACAACTGAACTCTAATATGAAAATAGTCATCTGTGCCTGGGCACCCCAGAATTGAATTATTTCATATCTGGTAATCCCAAACTGTACATTTAACTACTTAGGAGAATATTTTAAAACTAGTATTCCCAGGCAGATTTACGGAAGAGCTGATGTTGCTTAAAAGCAGCCCATTCACGGGGGCCTGACTGCCGGTTTACACGTGTCTGGTCACTCTTCCTATCATTTTGAGAACTTTACAAGCTTAAAACAATTCGGGCTCGCTGCAGAGTGCTAAAGCAGATCTAATGTTATTTTGTGCACATGATCAGCCTCTGCCCCGGGACTGCAGGCTGCACAGGACCAGTGAGGCTGGTCTGAGGGTCACCAGCAGAGAACGTGGGACGCGTGTTGACACGGAAGCCGGCAGCGCCCGACTGCAGTCCCTGAGGACAAGGCCCAGAATCTTCTTTTTAGCTAACACCTAGGAGATCCTTTGCGCACAGCAGATCTGAGAACTGCTCCAAGCAAACACAAAGCTTTCTCTGCTCTCCCTCTCAGGCCTCCGAAACCCGTCCCTTAAGAACAAGGAGCCTAATATGAATTGAGGCTAGTACTCAATAAATATTTGGTGAAGTACAAAATGTACTGTGTAAGGATATTCTCTCTCCCCTTGCTGTAAGCTGCCAGGCATCTTGAAGCCACATTTGAACTCAATTACAGAAATTCTACAGGTCTTCATGGTTTGTATTTTTAAGCTCTTTCTCTCTCACTCTCAAATTTTTACTCTTCTATTCTCCCTGGTTCTAATTTTTACCTTTTATTTATTTGCTACCCTTATTTTATTTTATTTTATGGCTTTGGCAAGTGCTCTCAATTCTCTCTGGCATCCGATGGGGTATAAACAAACACACTTAGTGCAGACACAAGCCCCAGGGGCCAGTGTTGGCAGTCCTGCCGTGCCCCTCCCAGGCTACGGCTCTGCCTTGAGACAGGATGGCACTCCTTTTCCCAGCCCTCCGCTTGGACCCTTTTCAGAGTCCTTTACAAAAGCCTTACTTGTGTCCTTGGAGCTCGATGGCTGTTCCTTTTCTCCCGCCGATGTCCCACATGATGACGGAGTGATCGGAGCTGCCAGAGAACAACACCCGCCGGCCGGGGTCCCAGCAGAGAGCGGTCACCCCACCTGGGAGGGGACACGCAGCCGGGGTCAGTCACAGCAACCACCCCTTCACCAGCACAGGTGGGCGTGAGGGGGCACACACCACGCTCTGGTGGAAAGAACAGTCTGAAGTCCCTGAGAGAAAAACACTGGCTCCAAGAATAAAAGTCTTGCCCATTTTTCCCCCCAAAATTTAATGTACCATAAAATCAACTACTATAAAGACCAAAGGGAAACGAAAAAGGCAATTAATTGACCTTCAAACAATAGACATAATTTGAAGAGTGGAAAATATCATACTGTTTGCAAATAATAACTGTATTTTCTTAACTGCTGTCTACTTCCCACCTTGACTGACAATAACAGAGGAGAAGTAAATGGGGTTTAAAAAAACCTCAATTACATTTTTAAAATTCAGATATAATTAGGCTACAAGAGCAGAATTTAAATTTATTTTTTCCCTTTTGGGAATTTAAATTCACAGATTCTGGGCAAATCACCTACATATTAAGTGCCAGTCTCCTCATGGGTAAAATGAGGATGGCGATCCAGCACCCAGGACCACGGCTGGTGGCGGCCCCCTCGCCGCCCACCCCATGGGACGGCGTGGGAGCCAGGAGCTCGGGCACACGGCCGCTGCCCTAAGCCGGAGCGGGGTGCGCATGGCGGCTGGGCAGTACTCTAGCGGTGCGGCTGTAAAACAGTATGGCAGGTTTCCCTCTCTGGTGGTTCCCTCATAAACAAATTCCTTGTAATAATGAGAGCACATAGCTTAGAAATACTGAAGAATATGAGAAATATTCATTTTTTACATTACTGAAAAATACTATACTCTGAAAGGAACATATAATAGCTTCTTACTTGTTAGAACCTGACATTTTTCTTATTTCAATGGTCAACTTTAAAAAATGCAGTTCTTCACTTTAAAAGCTTTAAGGAAAGTTTTGCTCCTAATTGTCTCAGATTTTTTTTTTCCAAGATCAAAAGGAAGGAAACCAGAAACTCACTTTTCTGGATTATGCACAACAGCTTCCTTGGGTCCCCACACAACATTCTGTTTGTATATATTCCTCTCTTTGGGGGAATAATCACTTTCCCCAGGTGCATGTGTAGCTACCTGAGATGCTCCATCTTCCCCACCCCCAGGGTAACACACCGAGCAGCCAGCCAGCACGGAACTGTGCTGGAGTCCTGTTGAAAGGAGCGGGTGAATGAAAATATGAAACTCCTGTTATTTGGACCTCCTCTGCTATGCTTACTAGCCCTTCCAGGCTAAATATGCCCTCCTTCTGTAAAACTCATCTTCTTTCCCTATTAAACTTCTTCAGCATTCAACAGTGGATACCTTAGGATATGCATACCATCCTGAAAAATGCATTATTCATCCCCACAGTACCGGACAGCTTACTATGTTAAGTATCTCTGCCAGCGTTGGCTACCAGCCCACCTAAACCCATATCCCCTTCTGCAGACTGCTCCTCAGACAGCTAGTTCTGCAAAGAGCACATTTACCAGACCCTCCCATACGGAGGGGACACCGAGCAGTTCTCGGGAGAACCCAGAAAGTATGTGGTTATTCGCATCCCTTCCAGGCCAAGGCAGCTGAAATACCGCCTTCCCACTGTCTCTTCATACTTCCCCTCAAGGACTCCAAGCCCCCACAGCATGGAGAAGCTACATCCTAGGAGCCGGGGCCCTGAGCCACATGTGGAAAAGAGCTGTAAGTGAGGAATACCCACACTGGATCGTTTTGTGAGCTAGAAGTGGCCTGCTGCTGCACCGAGCCCCTGAAATGTCGGCGGTGATGTGCTAGAGCAGTTAGCACTGGCTGTTCCAATGCTGACCACTTACCGGAATATCAGAATAAGGCTGGCCCAAGAGGAGGGGGGGGCCACCAAAAGCTTCATAAACCAGACAAGAAAAAAGAAGTTACTAGTTAAGGCAGTTAATATCGAGGCCTACATTTAAACAGAACGGGAGAGAATCCTGGTTGGAAATCGGACGCATTAGCCTCCGAAGCAATCCATTGTAGCCTCACAACTGGTTTCTCCTCCAAAACACATCCGACATCTAAGCTCTTACCACCTCTACTGCTAAGAGCCACTATCAAAATTCTTGCCTGAAAAATTATAAAGTATGACATGTATTTTCTTGGGAAGTATGATATAGAGAGTCATAAGAGATACAGATTTGGTCTTTCACACGACCACATACATGTTTCCCAGGCATACTGGTCTTCAGCCACAATTCCTGAAGACACTGCAGAGCCTTAAAGGTGAAATGGGTGTTCTGTCATCAGAACTGAGTTCTGGACACCCTGCTGGTGTTGGAGAACTGCTTCATGTTCCATGTGGGAAGACCCCCTCCCACTCATGCACACACACTGAAATCGGGTCCAGGAACCTGAATGGAGTTACACTATCATGTTGTGTGTAATACTGTCATTGCTGTCGGATGTGGAAGAACACACCGGAGGAAGCCTGCGGAGAAAAGGCACTCATACACTGCTGGTGAGAACGTAAGCCAGAAAAATGGGGGCCAGACCCAATGGAACTGCACTGCACTTGGCTTCTAATCCAGCAGGTTCACTTCTGGGAACTCATCTTGAAGGTACTGTCCCCACTCCCACCGAGTAATACAAAGATACACGTACCCGAAGCTCTTCATGTTAGCACTGCAGCACTGAAGAATACTGGGAACAACCGAAGTCCTCAAGTAAGAGAGTGGGTGAATAAACTACGGTACATTCACACAGTTTATGTCAAATCATGAAATGAGCAGAACGCTCTGAGGTGGATACGTGGCAGTTTCCAGGATATACTGTGAAGTGCAAGGATCGTATGTACTACGCTACCTCTCATCAAAAGAAAAAAAGGGTATATAAGAAATCATGAGATTAGTTAACTACAGAAGGTGGGAGGGAAAGGCTGGGAATGGGAATGGAGGAAAGCAGCAGAATTACATTTTTTTGTTTATTTCTGAGTTTTGGAACCAAGTGAATGTTTCACATACTCAAAAACAGGTAAGTAAAATCAGCAAGGAGCGTGTTGTGGTGTAGACCCAAAGTGGAGTATAAACAGAAAGAAGTGAACCTACTTTTATTACCAGACAGGAAGGAAGGCAGGCAGAGAACAGACTAAGGAACTTTGGAAAATGGTAATCGGACCATACGTCTGAGGTGAGCTAGTCAAAGGTTTGCTCACAAACACAGTACTCCAGCTGTAGGCTTGAATTTCACTCTAGTTAGTAGGTTTGTATGTGGGTTATTTAGATTAGCAATTCTGAAGCTGTTCTATGTGTATTTTAGGGTTGAGCAACTAAATAAACGTACTAAGGATAATGAAAGCTGAGTTTCTTACTATCATAAGAGTTACAAATATGGAGGGTGAGGAATGTTAGAATAAACTCGTTGGGTGTTACACTGAATTGGAAACATCAACATAAAATTGTGTATACAAACACACATACAACAAGTGCTACAGAAATAGTTGCAGATATGTGAGGACACACGTATTTTCTAGCTCTGTCTACTGAGAGGGCCTCGAAGCAGTGACACCTCATCCACAGGGAGGGTGCCCAGCACCCAGATTTTGGCTTCTAAATACTAGTCCCCAGTGAAAGGGACAAGGGATGCTTGGGTGGCTGATTCCAGAGCTGAGGCAAAGAGCGGACAGGACGAGCCAGGAACTTCATGTGGTACCAAAAAGTGAGATGCATTTTAAAAACGGGGGGAAATGTCAAACAACATAAGAACCAACACAAAGGGGTTCCAGTGACCAAATCAGGGACAGTTTGAGCAAGATCACTAAATGGTAGTAACAAATCCTCACACACAGAAACAGGTAAGAACTTGTGGGCCCACGCAGGTATAAACAAATAATTAAATGAGTAAATGGGAAAGAAATGTAAGTTTTTTCTTATACTGCAATTCTAACCAAAAAGCAGAGAAGGAATGATATTAGAAAAAGCACAATACAGCAAACACCGCAGTCACCATTATTTCTGAAAATCATCATCAATGGATACTAAAATCATTGGGCAGAAATATGATGAGGAACAATATTTACATTATGTCAAAGTATTTCCTCATAAAATAGTTATGAATCACAAAGGGTGATTAAAGTGCAGAAACCTGGCAGACACTACTTTAAGCCCAATGATCAAGTTACCACCACCAGTAACAGGTCAAATCATACCGTGTGCCTCCTGATAGGGTGCACTGAGGAGGACATAGTATTCATCCATTCTGTGCTATTCTTATAAAAAATGCGTAACCTGAATTTAATCATGAGGAAACATCACACAAATGGAGGGACATTCTGGCTAGTACTAAAAAATGTCAAGGTCATGAAAGACAAAAGAACTCTTCCAGGGTAAAGGAAACGAAGGAGATACAAGTACATGCATGTGTGTGGTCCTGGGCTGGATTCTGAACCAGAAGAAGGGCATTTAGTGGGATAACTGGAGGAACTGAACAGAGTCTGCAGCTTAGAGAACAGATTGTATTGATGCTGATTTCCTGATTTTGATATTGGTGCTATTGTTTTCAAAGATGTTAACACCTGGGTGAAGGATGTACAAGACTCCGCACTGTTTTGCAACTTCTTTAAAGTCTGAAATTATTTCAGAATGAAACAAAAAAAAGCCTAAGACTGTAAGACTATTACAATAGCTAATAGCTCCCTATAAGGTTTCCTTGCTTCCACTCCTATTCCTGCTATCTGTCCTTCCCCCAGCAGTCAGTGATCACTGAGGACTGCAAAGCACGTATGACACCCCTGCTCTGATCAGCGCTGCGTTTCCCATGCCACTCCAGGTGACATTGGGGGTCCTCTCCATGGCCTTTCCAGGCCCTTCCGGATGTAGCTCCGGTCCCTGTGGTGGGGCTTCCTGGCTCCTCTCTTCCCCCTGACTTGCTCTGCTCTAGTCTCACTGCCTTCCTGACGCTCCCTCCCGCGTCGGCTCCACTCCCCCTACAGTCTCTGCACTCGATGTCTCTGCTGCGACCCTCCCCCGATTATCCTGGCTCCTTCCCTCATTCACACAGGGGCGATGCCACCTCCTGGACAGCCTTCCCTGAGCACTCCTAGCACCCTCCTCCTTGTTCGGTCTTCTTTTTCCTTGGGGCATAACAACAGAGTACATATTTATGTATTTACCATCCACTGCCCCAACCAAACCTAAGCTCCGGGAGACCAGGGTTTGGCTCAGTCGCTACCGTATCCCTAGGACTGGAATGCTTCCTGGCTTACAGGAGGCGCCCGGTAAGCACAGACACAAGTGAGCGGCTGGAAGTGGGCAGAAGGGCAAAGGGCATGAGGGGATGTCCTCTGCCTTGTTCTTCGCACATGTCTCTCTTCCTGGTGACCAACATTCACAGGACAGCCCTGGTCCATTCTACCATGCACGCCTTTCAGGTCAGGGAATGCCTGAGGAGAAGCTCTGGAGGTGGTCTTACTTGTCTGGTTAGGCCACTAGGATTAGGGAGACAGAAAAGAGAGAGATGATAAATGTATGATTTCACCTATTTAATGTGTTTGTGTCCTCCCAAACCTCATGTTGAAACTGAATCCCCAGTATTGGAGATGGTGAGGTCATACGGGCAGAGCTCTCGTGAATGGGATTGGTGCCCTTGCGAGAGTGACCCGGGGGAGCTCCCTCACCACGCCCTGCTGCCAAGGTGGGCGTGAGCAGGTGGCCGTCTATAAACCAGGAGGTGGCTCTCGGCAGACGCTGAACCTGGCGGCACCTTGATCCTGGACCCCAGCCTCTAGGGCTGTGAGGAATGAATCTCTGTTGTTTGTAAGCCTCTCCGTCTGCAGTGGTCTGCATGGCAGACTGAAGAGACTAAGAAAACACATAAGACGGGGTAGGTCCTGCAAAGCAGCATGCCAGATTTAAGCAATGGTGGACACTAGCGAAAAGCATGGTTAGAAAGGCTTATTTGACTTTAAAGATTTAATTGGATGGGCTGTTCATCTTGTCATAACAAACATAGAGATTTTTAAACGGAGCGTACTATGCGCTGAGTCCGACTCCCCGACCACTATATAGCCACACTGCACACGCTGCCCCATGGAAGCTGGCCCTCTGGCTTTCCTAGTGGGTGACTATGGGGTGAGGACAGTTCCTGGCGGGGAAACTGGAAGCTGAGATGTGGTATTACAAGTGCACAGGCTCTGGACCCAGATTCTAGACTCAAATTCCGGCTCCACCCTCATTAGGTATGGGGCCTTGGGCACGTTCTGTATGCCCATGCTTCAGATATGTAATCCGCAGAACGGGCAGCAACAGTTCTGTTGCAGTCAAATGAGTCACACACATGAACACACAGAGCGGTGGCCTAGCACGTGGAAAGCGCCCAGTGCTAGCCACACCGATGCGGAGGAGGCCTCATCGGCACTGTCTGCCACAGCGTCCTTTGCTGTAAGGCAGTGACCAGGCCCTGGTCCCATGCTATCTCAGCCATCACAGCCATCGTTTGAACACCACTTCCTTGGAAGCGTGCCTTTAACTCTCTAGACAAGGAGAGGCCCTCCTGTTAATCTGTTCCCAAAGCAGACCACGGGAGGCCCAGGGCTTTCCAGCACTTGCTACACTCATGATATTCTGAATGACTATCTGCAGTTACTGGTTTAATGGTTGTACTTACAGCCTGACTGAAGGTAAACGGCAACTAATACTCACAGATATAGCCCAGCACTCATCCCAGAGAGCCGGTGAGAGGCCTGACTCTTGGCGAAAACCCCCATCTACGGGATGTGAAAGCCTCCACTGTAGACAAAATCAAGCTCTCAGTTTATTTAAACTTGCATATTTGCACTGCACTCTGCCTGTCCTTGTTTTACGTGTGTCTGTCATAATGACACTGTTACTTTCAATGACCCTAACAGTTAATGAACAAGTTTCTATTTAGCTTTTCACTACACAGTGTCCTTTGGCAGACTTACCCTCAAGCCCTCCTGTTTCCAGAATGCTCATACTACCCCACAAGAAATTCTTAGATATAAAAGAAAAAAAAGATCTTATTGATACTGTGAACTTTCAGTGGTCAAAATCTTATTCCCTTTGTTCAAGTCAGTGTATAACTTTTTGGTAGAAAAACGTTCTAATTACTGCAGAAACAGCGAAGACTGTGGTACTTGGCATATTGCTCCAGAAATCAAACCAGCAGAGGGAGTGTAAGAACATAAAACTGGTTCCCTGTGTCCCCATGGATGGTGAATGTCGTATGTTGGCCTCTGAGTATGACTGTCAGGCCGATTCTGTCACTAACCCGCATCTTTATACGACCTTCAGACCTGTAGCCCAGTGACGGCTGGGGAGTGGCTATGGCTCAGTCCACATACCAAACACTTGCCTAAGTTTGGATCTGGACTGGTAAGACCACCGACGTCACTGTTTAATGGTTGGGTTCATCTTAAGGTCTTTGTGGGGTAGGGAAATGGGGACACTCAACTAAGCCTCACAAACCCTTTTCCAGCACCGTGTCTGGCTGAGTTTGGGACCTCCCAGGGCCCCAGATGAGCCTGCATCGGAAGAGCACTAGTTTGAACCTCTCAGACATCCTTGCTGCCACTTTAAATGAGAGCTGTACTGTGGCCAGGCTGGCGATGGGTAGGTAGTGTCCAGGAACGCCAGGTCACTTCCTGTCGCTGACCTTCCTGGGCCCCATCTTGTCTTCCTCCGAGATATTTCATGATAAAATGATGACACCCGGAGAGGGACCAGGCAGCACCCTGTACTAGCACCACACTGGCAGACACGAAGCCCTTGGCTCAGTGCCCACCGTGCAGCGAGGGCAGCTTCTTACCCCTTTTCGGGCCTGGGGGGCACTGCAGAGCCAGAGCGCTCCATCGGCCTGGGCGCGGCAGGTGCCTGCCTGCTAAGAGCCAAGGGTGGAGCTGATGGCCCCCGTGCCCACGCCCCGCCTGGGACCTGCCTCATCGCAGGCCTGCCCGGTTCCCCACCTCGGGCTGCCCACTCCCGCTCTCCCACTAGCGCCACCACATTGCCACGCCTCGGACGCGGCTGGTTTTTCTCTGCCTGGGCTGCTATTCTCGCCTGTTCTTCATGGACTGCACGCCGCCCAGAGCCCTTGGGTCGCTGGCTGACTGCCATGCCCACCCTGCTCAGTACCCGCCCCGCTTGGCTCTGCTGCCCCTGCGTGGGCCACCACGCGCCGTCGCTGCTCGGCCTCCGTCTCCCCCTGGCTGCAAGGAGCATGGGGACAGCGACCGTGCCTTTACTTCTTGGGGGAAGAGGGGCTGCGGGCACGGGGGAGCAGGGCGCACAGAGGCGAGGGTGCAGGGCTCAGCTGGGGGACCACGGGGAGAGGAGACCAGGCGCTCAGAGGAGGGGAGGCGTGGGAACAGCGTGTGCACGGAAGCCGGAGGGGCACTGCAGGCGGGCGCAGGGACAGCAGCGTGAACGCCCCCGGAACGCTGGGCGCGACAGGCTTAAAACCCGCCCACTGACCTTCAGCCCCCGGGCGCCGGCCGCCTCGGGGAGAGCTTGTGGGGGCCGGACACTGTCCGCAGGGGCGCAGCTGTCGGCTCAGCTGAGCCCCTGCGCTGAGCGACACGCCGGCCGCCGCACACCGCGTTCCGTCCCAGCCCTCGCAGGAGGCCCCTGGAGCGGCCGAAGAGGCCCGAAGGGCAGGCCGGGGCCCAGGCGCAGCGGGCAGCCTGACCTTGGTGATGAACGTTGCTCTCTGGACGGGGTGGTGATGGCCGCACAATGTGAACAACGTGAGTGTACTGAAGGCTTGGACTGCCCACTTAAAAATGGCTAAAACGGTCCATTTTAGCCCAATTTTTTAACAAAAGAAGCACTGCCCTAAGAGAATAAGATGGAAATTGCTACAACAGGGCATGGGATTAAGAGTTTTGTTAAACGTTAGAAATGTTTTGTCTTTTAAACAGAGACAATAAGGTTAAGCATCAACATTAATAAGCTGAGAAGAGAGAAGGGAACAGCTTGCTGTGGAGGCAGAGAACCAGCCAGCGGCCAGCAGGAGGACCAGAGATGCAGGGGTACCGGAAAAGTCTATTGGGTGTGCAGGAAATAAGTGTTCTGGAAGAGCCCTTGTCTGATAGCCTCTCTTCTTGGAAGGAGGAGGTGAAGCGAGGGTGTCCGGAGGACTTGCAGGCCGGCCTGTGCAGGGATTTAGAGGCAACTTGGAGCCTGCATTGGAAGGACGTGTCTGCGATGGTGACGAGGGGCTAAGGCTCAGGGCTGAGCGCACAGGCCCCGGTCGCGGACAGGAGGCTGGGCTCCCGCCGAGGCTTCCCACCAAGCCAGAGCAGAGGCTCAGCACTGACGGATGGCTGAGCTGACACACCCTGGGAAGGAGGGGACGAAGGGGCAGAGGCTCCGGGGTGAGCGTTCAAGAGAAGACTTCTCAACAAGGGCAAGGGCGGGCGGAGCTGGGCTAAGGGTTCAGGGAAGTGAAAGATTAGCACTGATGGCAGCAGGGCAGCACAGAAGTGTAGGCCTCCCCATGGGGGACAGGCCTGGGTCCTGTCCACAGAGGAGGTTTCTATGTGTTCTTCCTCCCAAAGGCATAAATAACTAGGACGATCTTCTAGGACTCTTTTCCCCTGGACTCAATTTTCTCTTTACTGCATTCCTTTTTTTCCCTTTAGGAAAACGTTTATGATCCAGGTACTATCCCATCATACATCCTCCCTCACCTACTACTGTTCCTATATGATGTCTAAACTCAATATTCCCGTTCTGTACCCGAGCATGGGTTGGTAATCCACAGAAGATGCAAAAGCCTGCTCAACCGTGAACACAGGCAGTGACAAGTGACAACACTGCGTGTTAAAAATACTAGTAAAAAATCAATCATCTCCTCAAGTCTTCCAAAGGCTAAGCATGGATATTTTCTACTTCCTTGCCTCTAGGGCCCTCAGCTCACCAGTAACATCACCGGCCTCGGACTGTACACCGAAAAGGGCCCCAAAGGAAGGGAAGTCAGAGCGGGACCGCACCTCCTTACTGGCCTAGCTCCCCGTGGTGGGCACGTTCCCATCTCACTGGTCTCGGGAACGCAAGTCTGCCTTGCACGCGCCTTCTCACTCCGAGCAGGCAGGGACAGACCGAGGCAGCTGCCCTTAGGCCTTCCGGAGTTTGTGCCCTTGCCACGTGGTCCCAAACAATGTCTCACTGACATGCCAACGCTGGCTTTCTCCAGCAGACAGGACAAAAAAACAAACCACCAGCATTTCTGAAATAGATCGGTTCCTCTTTTGTTTGGATTGATGTAGAAAAATTTGGACATTCTACCTCTATCTTACTGTTAAGTGCATCACGTCTATCTTTGCAGAAGCCCAGATTATAGGTCATCACTTTCACAACATGTCAACATGCAGCCAGTGGCATGTCCCAGTGAGAGCAGCGGAGGGAAACTGGGCCTCCGACCCCACCTGCATGTCCTCTGAATGTTGTCACCAGGGCGCAGTTTTCTTGGTCCAGTTTGAGGATGGTTACTTGGCCTGAATGGTCACCGATAAACACATGCCGGGTTTCAACATCAAATCTGTCACATAGGCATTAAGGATTGTTTCTCAAAATTGACTGCAGGGATTCACAACAACAAAAACAATTTAAAATCTTAAAATAAAAATAAACACATAAATGAACAAATCCCATATGAGAAAAGCTTAGACACGATGCTGAAATATACAAAAGTGGACAAACAAAACAAAAGCATATTATTGGACAGTCAGACGCAACATGATAAAATGTAAATTTTCAGAACATGCATTTATATATCCCTATACAACCCCTATAAAATATCAACATATATGTTTCTTTCTAGAGCTCGATATATTAAGTCTAAAGTCCATGTAGAAAAAAATAAGTAAAAGGAGCCAGGAATACTCTGAAAGTAAGAGTTATGGATGATATAACACATGTTGTAAAGTCTCTTTAATTAAAAGTGTGGTACTGGTGCATAAGTAGACAAACAGACCATAGAGCGTCTAGAAATAGACACAAAAGCCTAAAGAAATTTAGTACATGCATGGCAAAGATGGCTATTTAAATGAATAAGGAAAAGATGGATTAAAAAAAAAGATGTTGGCACAAACTGCAGAGTCATTTGAAAAAATAAAACAGGATCTGTATTTCAGATCATATGCCAGTATAAATTCCCAATGAATTAGGGATCTAAATTTAAAAAATGAAGAATGTAAGTTCTAGATGGAATGAAAAATCTATTTACTCAAAAACACAGACAACACATACCAAAGCAAAGCCAAGACAAACCGGAAAAAAATATGTGCAACTTTCGTCACAAAGGGCCAAACCCCTAATATAAAAAGTGCTATCCAAAAAAAAAAGAACACAAAGCCAATAGAAAAATGGGCAAAAGATCTGAATGGATAGTCCAGGGAGAAATGAAAATGGTGCTGTGCAGAAACAATGAACCAGAGGGCCTGACGGCTATGGCTGAAAGGCTGCTCGCAAGGCTGTCGGAGCCCGAGACCTGGATCCCAGGAGGGCTCCTGCCACCTACAGACAGGACCGGCTCCTGGGCCTTAGCTGTACGAGCAATATGGTCTGGGCAAAGGGCCCACTTTCCTTCTGGGAGACTGGAATTTTGGTACATGCCAGAAAGAGGCTGCCTACGTGACCCATCCCCAGTAAAATTCCAGGGCACTGAGTCTCTAGTGAACATCCCTGCTTGATAAAAGCGTAGCGATCCTACTTCTAGAGATCTGCCCAGAGATAGCCTGGGGAGAACACAAACGGCACGTGCCGGAGGCAAAGAACTCTGCATTATTTTAATGAAGTTTGAAAACAACCCAAAAGCCCACCAAAGAGGACTTCCTAAATCAACTACACATGTCCATATGACAGAATACTGTGCGGCTGGGGGAAAAAATGAAGACCATCATATCATAAGCAAACTGACATGCAGTGATTTCCAGAATATGTTATAAAGCAGGAAAAAGCCAAGGTCCGTAAGAGTTTACATGCCTCCTTTGTAAGAAAGGCAGGGAAACTAAATGTGTGCATGCTCATACTATAAAGGGAAGCATTGGAAAAATAAATCAAGATCTGACAAGAAAGGCTGCTATGGAGAAGGAGGACAAGCCGAGGGAACGGGTGGTAGTGATACGGCTCTGTTACAGTTTCCATTTTGGAATCTTGTAATTATTTTACATACTAAAAATATTTACAAAAGCAAAAGAAAACATCCCCCAAATTGACAACGAAGTCAAAATGAATGAACCTAACTATGGAACTGGTGAGAGAACCATGCAGTTAAAAGAACTATTTTGAGAAAGTTTAAAACACAGCATTTTAACTGTATGGCCTTGGTAGTGTAAGCTAAGGACAAACAGAACTACAGAGAAACCTAAAATCTCACTCAGCAATCTGGTTACTTTAATGCTGCTATTATTAAACAACTTAGATATATCATAGGATAAAGCAAATAATGACTTAGGTTAACTTTTTAGGGACCAAAATTTATAGCCCAAGATAGAAGAATCAAGTATAAAAAGTAAGAAAGAACCCTGTATGTTAAATTTGAATTGGAAACATTGCATGAACTGCTATAAAGGGCTAGCTCTCTCTGCATACTGTTCTTCACTAAAAGAAATGGCTGAGTCCAGGATGGGGACTGAAGGAACAAGATGTGTTTAAGAGATGAATGGCCAGTGTATCAAAAGGACAAAGGAGCCATACGATGAGGCTCCTACTGGCCAAAGATGGGACAGTATGAGCATTAAAAAAAAAAAGGAAATATATTGAAATATGATGATTATTAAAAAAACAAACAAACCCTAAGATTTATAATAATGTTCAAAAAAAAAAAGGCGGCTACTGGAGGTGACCAGGGCACTAAGTCTCTGCTCTGAAATGAGTGAAGTTACTTTTCCTGTACTAACTGTGCTTCAAGATAACCAAGTAGGCCTAGTTAATAAGGGAAAGTTCTACCTTAGAGAATTCTGACTCATATATGTGGAAAACTGATAGGATTATAAAAATCACCATTTTGCAACCCTAGGGGAAGACATGGTTCAGGTAAAGAACAGCACCGGCTGAACCATCATGTCGGAGGCTGACGGGGAGGCTGCCCTGCAGAGGCCTGGCTGTCACCGTGGGTGACGACGCAAAAGCGCCACAGGCCACACAGCACGGCAGCCATGGGAAAGCCGGGTCTGAGGTGACCTTCAGAAAACACGGCAGGAGGCCAGGTTAACTGACGTCGTGAGGAGCAGACAGCACTTCGGAATGCGGGGCCGTCTCACAGAACCGACTCAGGGGCTCCCACACGCCGCAGTGGAAGAAGAAAACCGAGCGGGGGGCAGTACGGCTCTAGCCTGAGGCTGAGGACAAACAACAACCATGTCCAGCATGTGGACCTTGTCTGGACCCCATTTCAAACAAACTCACTGAAAAAAGCCATTTTTTTGAAACAGTAAGTGAAATTTGAAAATGGATCAATTGTTCAACAATATCAAGGAATAGTTATAAATTTTTAGGAATAGTAATGGCATTGTGACTATTAAAAAAGGCCCCCCAAAGATCTAAAAAGAGATGCACAATGAAGTATGTACGGATGAAATGATGTAAAGTCTGGGATTTGCTTTTAAATATTCTAGCAAAAAGGGACAGAAGAATGAACAGTGGGTCTCAGTGATGAGTATGTGAGTTCCAGTTAGACTATCTTCTCTAATTTGGCATGTCTTGAAAATTTTTGTAAAACATTTTAAAAAGTGGAAAAGGCATAACAAATTCTTCCAGAATCCCAAGAATCCCAAGAACAAGGGAGAAAAGTTACTTTCAAACAGTATGAAAATTTATGTGGAATAAGATTAAAGTTTATCTTGACTAATTAACAAGGACACAGGAAAAAAAAACCAGATGTGATCTGATATCCAGTAGTCCTCACCACGCAGGTAAATGCCAGCATTCTCTAACAAGTACAACAAAAGCCACCTGGCAGAGGGCTGAAATAAAACAGCAGCACCGCAAAGCCAGGGTGACGCGTTATGCAAGATACAAGGAAACATGAAAGTCAAAGTGGCTTCTCGGTACTCTTTCCTCAACAGAAATAAACCTCAAGGACAGCTTGGTGGAAAGACATTCCACTATATAGGATGACGTCTTGGAAAATCTCCAAAATAAGTATAATCTTAAAATGAAGATTACCTGAAATATTTTTGTGGAAGCATGAAAAACATGCTTGAAACACGGTCAAGTGACAAGTTCGAGGGGGAGGCAGGGAAAAGCTTGCTCCAGCCTGAAGGGGCGAGGGTGGGGGGGAAGCCGCTGTTTCCAACACCAACCTGCCGGGGCCTCCACGCAACCCCTCGCTCTGTGGAAGCGGTTGTGTAGAGGGCCAGCTGAGACCCCAATACCCAGCTCTAAGCCCGGTCCTGCGGGGAGTCACATGCTCCGAGGAGGTCTTTCTGGTTTAACTCCCATTTTGATACTAAAAGAAGTTACACTACCTGGAGGACCTCGTGAACTCTAGGGGGCTGTGATGCAGGACAGTCTGTCCCTGCCCCTCCTCCTCATCAGCATTGTTTGAACCATTCTAGTTCACTTAACGTGTGAAGTTTCAGGTCTTCAGCCAAAGCAACCAGAGGTTTCAAGGTTATTCAGAAACTGACAGTTCAAGTTGTGAGCTCATCAGTCCGTCTGTGTTTTTCTACTTGATTCTGGTTATTTTCATTGCGTATCTACTTCTCCACATGGAATCCTGCACTCTGACTTGTTCTGCGGCTTGTTGGCTTAGATGGATGCTGGGGACGGACACGGGAGAGTCAGTCCCTCTGCAGAAGCCGCTTGTCTGTGCCGTCAGTGCCCACCGCGGGGAGAAACAGGGGTAATGACATTATTCTGTCCATTTTATGTTGTTTCAAAAGATCTCCTTCTTCCCTCCCTCACCATTAAAAATCCCTGAAAGTATGGAAGGTCACACAAAGAGGAGAGGTGGAAGGTTCCCACGAAAAAACATGTTGACTGGATTTTAAAGGGAACCCCAACACCGCATGGATCGCCTGTGACAATCTGTGCACCAGGCAGCTCAAGGGAAAAACCCCAGCCTGGGGGAAGCCCCACGCTCCCGGCTCACGGGGCAGGCCTGAGGGGCACCTATGCTCCCAGGCTCACGGGGCAGGCCCGAGGGGTGCGTATGCTCCCAGGCTCAGGGGGCAGGCCCCAGGGGCACGCATGGTCCCAGGGCAAGGACTGGTGTGCCTCCCAAACCGGGGTCAGAGAGACAGAACTGGTGGAGGTGAGGGCATCTTCTGGAAGGGCTTGTCTGTCTGCAGTAGGGCAGCTCCGCCCACCTTAGCAGCAGCGGTGGACTGGATGGTCACTGATGTTGGGAAACCAGGCCAGAGGCTTTCACACACACAACGAAAGCGCCTGATACCAATCCACATGATCGTGTTTGCTTGGTAAACCACATGTGTGGCCACAGGAAACAGCTGAAAAATGAGGATGACTTTTGGAGGTGGCTTTAGAGAGGAGGCCAAGACTAGCACAGCCAGGGCAAGTTTAACTCTGTATATCTGTACTCTGTTTTTCATTTCAGAGTGTTTAAAAAGTAAATTTCTTAAGGGCAAGATCTGTACTTTCTCTGTACTCCTTGGTTTGGTTAAGTGCTACAGAAGCCAGCAAGTCACACCGACGCCAGTTCTGTTCTCAAAGGGGAAAGGCAGTATTTGGGGAAAACAGCGATCCCAGGGAAGACCTGGGTTCTGCTGGCAACCTGCCTGCATGCTAGCCGGTGGCCGCAGATGAGGCACATGACCCTCCAGGGGCTTCGGCCAGTTCTTCTGTAAAATGAGGGGCTGAACTGCCTGGTCTCCAAGGACCCCTCCAATTCTAACACTCGAGGGAATCATTCACCTACAGGCAAGAGAGGTTGTGCATTTTGGTTCCAGCATTATGTCCATCTGAACTGGCACCAAGGAAGTAAACTGCAGATTTTCTTTTATGAACAGGTGGTAACACCCCCTCCGAGATGAGCAGACCCTGCTTTCCATCCCTCACCCACTTGCTTCTGGTCTCCTGGGTAACCTTCCACTTCCACAACGGCCACTCTTAATGTTTTCATCTTTCCCTTCCAGTGAGGAAGGTAAGATACTGTCAGATGCCTGCAAGCCCCCCTCCCTCCCACACGCACATGCACAAAACCAGCTACTGCCACATGCCTGCAAGGAGACAGCAAAGTACTTTGTCAGACTGTGGAGTATCGTGAGCATCGGGCACTTTGTAAACGTGAGATGAAAATCTGAAAGCGAGTCTATTACTTCCTGCTTTGATGACAAGCGATCTGTCTCCACCTATTTCCTCATTTGTCAGAAAGTGGAGAGATTCTGTGCTTTTTAAACTAAGACGCTCAGGGCCCTCCACCCTAATGGCAGTGGCATCACCCACACAGGCTTCATGCTTGGCAAGCCTGAGCATGCTGGAGCCCAGTGGGCCGCGTGTGAGGACCACCCCGCGCTGGCAGGTCTTCACACTGAGCCCATGGGCCCTGCAGACTTGGCAGGTAAGAGACAGTATCACCCTATGTATCCAGAAGAACGTATCCAGAAAAGGGCTGGTGTGGAACAGAGTCCACGTCACTGGGTAGAAACCAGCTAACCTACCCTGGGCCTTGCAGAGCAGCCTCTCAGTAAATATTTTTTAAAGGTAACAGGATCCTGTAGGGTTGCAAGGCACCAATGGGAGTATTTACAACTTAAAAATCTATGTGAAATATGTAAGATAAATTGCTTCTGTACAAAAATAAAAGACATACTTCAAGGATGGTTTTATCTCCATTTTCCATGACTCCTTCTAACAGCTGAGGCTCACACACCTGGGCTGTGTCCCGTTCAGATGTCAGACTTTGTGTCCCGGCAGACCCACAACCTGCTCAGCCGGGTCTGTTGTTTCAGGGAAAATTACCTCACTCTACTCCACCTACATGGAAACCCTTGATGATTTGTGCATTAGGAAAGTCTATGTATGAGCATCTTACTCATCAGGACAACTCAGCAAATAAAACAAACTTTAAGTCGCACATACCCAAAGTTTATGGAACAAAGAAGCCAACAGGTAAGCCCGCTGCAGGGAATTTCTGTCCCTCAAAGGATACTGCAGGCCTGAGGCCACCGCAGTGGTGCGGTAGCCTCCCAGGCGTTGTCCGCTCTCGGAACAGTGCCACACGAACTGCTTGTCCTGTCCTGTGCTCAGCACCCACTCCAGTTCCAGCACGAACAGGACCATGGTCACTCTGCTCTGATGCGCTGAAAACCAAGAGACAGGAGAACAACCCATAGAGCAGCCTGCAGGGCGAGGGCAAGATGGGGCCCACAGGTGCTCCCTTCTTGTCTCCGCCCAAGCCGAGGGCACAGCCACCAAGACAGACCCAGGCCGCAGCCGAGGTCTCACCGCGGGAGAGGCGCACCCCTGCAGAGGGCCAGGTGTGAGCTCTCAAGCGCTCTGACAAACCTCCACTTCCGCCCGGGGCCCTCCTTCCCACCTGCACCACCACAGAGAGCTCTGTACCAGGCCCACACCACCTCCCAGGGGTTAGAGCAGCTGACGAGCGAGTGTCAGGTTCTGGGCGACCACAGAATGACGGACGTGGGAGGAACGACGCTTGGGGTCAGTTTACAGAAACCTGAAAGACGGCCAAGACCACTGCTGTGCCCCTTTCAATGAAGTCTGCCTCATAAACCCACACCAAAGTTACAGACAAACTTCCTGAGGGAATTACACACCTGGCAAGGAGAGCACAACGAGTCCCTTACGTCCAAGCACACAGACATGTGATAATGAGAGCGAATTTCCCAGGGCTGCTCATGTAGAAAGGCAACACCACTTCAGAGTCGGAAGAAACTGTTTGTGTCTTCTACCCCATCTCCCTATATTTTACATATGGGCAAAGTGAGGCACAGCGAAGTTGAGTAGTTTGGCCAAGGTCTCACGGCTCTTCAGTTATCAAATGTAACCAATGAAATATTTGCTTTCTTGCTATGCAGTTGCAGGGGTGAGGTGGAGGTCCACTGCCCCTGAACAGAGCTGACTGCAGTGAACAAGGACTGCCATGCTAGACCCTGACCTCGCCGGGCGCTGGGCCCAGGCCCTGGCAGTCAGGAGGGCAAGGGCACGCACCACAGGGCTGTGGACCAACAGGGGCGATGCCGGTCTCCCGCTCTGACCACGGAGCAGACACAGCAGATGGGTCAGTGCAACTCCACTGGCAATGGCAATATCACCCGTCAATTCCGAGCGTCTAACAGGGGCCAGGTGCTTAAATATATTCTCTCACCGTGTCACTGTAATGACCCTGCAAAACTGGGGGTTTCCTCATTTTTCAGATACAACCTAGCCCTGGAAAGATGTCCTTTTTAGACTGGCCACCAAACAACACAGTCAAAACCATACTTAATACCCAGTGGACAGGGATTTCACCAAATGACTGGTTCTCAGTCTGATATGCAAAGCATGGGGAATCTATAGGGATACTGATGGGATACAGAAGCAGTAATGCTATGACTTCTCTCCAGCAAATACCTGCCTTTCAGAGTGTCAGCCACCATCAAGGTCAAGCACCAACTTTACCTGAAACATGCAACTTTCTGGATAAACTCCTGAAGATCTTGACATCAAATGTTCAAATTCCACCAGTGATGGAGTGAAAATGAACTCTTTGATGGGTCTAGGTGTACCCAAGTCTATTTCAGGCAGAAGTGTCCTCTCAGCACTTTACCATTTTTCCTCAAAAAGGAGCCTTTGACCTAGCTGTCACTTCCTAAATCCCAGGGGAGACAGAGGCCCAGAATGTTAGGTGACTTGCTCAAAGGTGTCACAATTTCTCTAATCAAAAAGAAATCCTTTAAAGGTACACCCATATCATTAAGCTTCAGAAATCTGGGCTTGAAGTCTGGCTATATTTCTAGAATACTGCTGAGAGGGGACATCTTTGCTTGATCCTGATCTTAGGGAAAAGCCCCTGCTTCTCACAAGTATGATGTCAGCTACAGGCTTTTGTAGATGTTTCCCTATCAAGTAGAGGAAGTCCCCCTCTATATTGTAGTTTGCTGAGTTTTTATCAGCAAGGGGGTGTCAGATTTCATCAAATGCTTTCTCTGCACCAACTGATATGATTTTACTTCTTTAGATGGATTATGTGATTTCTGGAATAAATCCCACATGGTCGTAGTATATTATTTCTTCTATACATTATTGGATTTGCTATTTTTTTTCAAGGATTTTCACATCTTTGTTTGTGAGAGAGATTGGTCTGTAGGTTCCCTTTCTTGTAATGTCTTTCTGTAGTTTTGGTATCACTGATGGATTTTTGAAAATAAGTTCAGAGGTAAAATTCATGTAATTTAAATTTTACCATTTAATTGTTAGATAGTGTGTCATTCAGTGGTGTTTAGTGTAGTCACAATGTTGCGCCATCATCATGGTAAATGTTGTATTTCAGAGTATTTCCACCACCCCAAGAAGAAACCATGCCTCCAGTTCCCCTTCCCGCCATCCCTGGGCAACCACTGGTTTGCTTGGTGTCTACGGCATCCTGTCCTGCACATTTCATGCAAACGGACTCATACAATGTGGTCCTCCGGGTCTCGTTTCTGTCACTTGTTGGGTTTTCAAGGTCATCTGTGTACAGCATGTACCACTACTTCATTCCCTTTTTATGGCCAGAAACGAATTCACTGTGCTGATAGAGCACATCCTGTTTATCCATCATGTGTCTATGGACATATAGCTCACTTCCCCTCTGGGCCATCGTGAATAATGCTGCTGTGCACCTGGGCATGCAAATACCTGTGAGTGCCTGCTTTCACCTTTTTGGTATAAACTTGGGATAAGCCTCACTTAGTCGTGGTGTGGCATCCTTTTTGTTTTTGCTTTGTTTAGGATTTTTGTATCTCTCATCCTTGACAGAATTGCAGAGAGTCAGGGCCTTGCTCTGGATGAGGCTTTGGCTTAAGGGAATGTCGTGGATGGTCTGGTCGTCTATCCAGCCCACTAAATTTCCTCCTGATATGTGCTGTGGAAATGGTCGAGGGCCCTCTCAGTGTTGAAGACACAATAAAAGCCTAATTCCTTCCCTGTGATAGTGGACACTCCGAGCCTTCTAAAACACTTAACCAAAAATGAAGTAAGCCCCGTGCAGAGCAGCTCTGTCCTAACACCGGCCCCGCTCTGAGCGTGCTGCACTGTTTAGAGGCAGTGGGTGTAGAACAGAGACAAAGAACAAAGGCTGTGGCTCTGCAGCCACCGGGACGGGTCTGGCTCTGCACTTTACTGGCTCCAGGACCAAGGGCGGGCCGCCCAACCTCTATGGGTCTCAGCGTCTTGACTTGACAATTCTGAGGTCGTACTCTGTACCTCGCAGGACTGCGGTTCTGTCCCCTACTGCTGTAAAGGGAGTGTGCGTGCAAGTGGGTGCCTCCAAGAAAAGCTTCCGAGTCTAGGTAAACACCAATCTCTTTCCTACCTTGGTAGTTTTTCACAGGCATCATCTCGTTATAATCTTCTGATAAAATAAACTCCTGTAAAACAGAAGAAAAATACTAAGCAAGAAGAAATTCACTAAGTGAGTGATTATGTTTTGGTACGACTGCATGGTATAAAGCAAACATCATCACGAATCACACGAACATGAGTATTTTGCCAATCACCTCAGCGTTTTTGTACCTCTTTAAGAGTAACAATCATAATTAGGACCCAATGCAATTACCATAAATTTTACCTTGTGACTCTGAGTTGATTATTTTTGAGTATGCATGAGAAGAAAACTGGATCAAATTCAGAGTCCTGATACTAGTCAATTTTGAAGGTAAACCTGATTCAAATTACAGCTGACCCTTGAACAACACAAGTTTCAATTGCGTGAGTCCACTTATACACGAATTTTTTTCAATTACTAAATGGAAGTTTTTTTTAGAGATTTGCAACAACCTGAAAAAACTGCAGATGAATCGCACAGCCTGGAAATACTGACAACGTCAAGAAAAAGCTAGGTATGTCACAGACACATAAAATATACTCGTTTATCACTTACTACCATAAAATCAACAGGGATCTATTAATTGCTAAGTTCTGGGGAGTCAAAAGTCACACGAGGACCTCTGACTGCCCAGGCGGCCGGCACCCCTAGTGCCCAAGCCGTTCAAGGCCGACTGGGCCCTCCTCTTGGCGGTGGAACAGCTGACAATTTGCAAAGCTCTGGTGGGTGAGCGAATGGACGGCAATCCTCTACTACTGAGAAAGTCAGGCATTTTAGAGACTTTGTTTCTAATATCAGTAACATGTTTCCCCTTACAACAAGCTCCTCAAGGCTGCATATCACTCATTTACATACCCGCACGGCACCCAGCACAGTGGGTCATCAATATACATTGATCAGACGGATATGCCAAAGGCATCTCCCAATCTGATGAGATTAGTATATGCATGTCAAACTAAGTAAAAAATATCAGCCTCTATAAAACACACTGCATATACTCCATGAGTACACATACAAGTGTGTGTGAGTGTGTGTGAGCTTCACCTCAGCACCTGCATGTACATTCACCTGTGTGTGGAAGCCAGTCAGCTGTGTACACATTTATTCTTTTTTTTTAATTGAAGTATCACTGATATACAATCTTATTCAAGTATACAACAAGTGGTTCACCAGTTACCCATATTATTAAATCCTCACCCCCACTAGTGCGGTTACTATCTGCCAACATAGGAGGATGTCACAGAACCACTGGCTGTGTTCCCCATGCTGCCCAACCACCCCCGTGACCAGCCTAGGTCATGATTGAGAATCTGTGGGTCCCTTCATCTCCCTCGCCCTCTGCACCCACCCACCCCAACACCTCCCCGATGGTAACCACAAGGCCCTTCTCAGTGTCAATGAGTTGACTGCTGTATTGCTCATTCTGTTTTTCTTTGAAAACCCATATATTCTTAAAGAGTAAATTGTCAAACATAAGGAAAGCTGCAAATAATAATAAATTGATGTCTTCATATGAGCTTAAAAATAGAACAATGAATCTTTTCAAAACATTTGGAGGCTTCCAGGATTTTTCCTTGATGACTCAGAAACGTCAGTGTGAGGATAGATGTATAAACTCCTCACTTGCTATCTGAATATTTACTGAGTTCACAGGGTTTGTGGAATTTTTTACAAGGTGACCATTGTGTTTGCAGAGGCCACACGGGTAGAGTACCCAGTGATGTGAGAGCATATACAAGGTGACAAAATTCCTCAGGCATTCACTTCCTTGCTCCATCCTTCCTTAGGAAGTCTATCTACAAATGGACTTTCATCACCATGATTTTCTCAGTAAAAACATCATTTAACTTGTCATTTTCTTCAATTCATGTCATTACGCCTTCAAGGAATAACACTATACCTACTTCTTCTTTCTGAAGAGTTGGATTCCCAGCTGAAGCGAGCAGATGAGTTTCTAAAGAACTGAAGTTATTTTTCCTATAGGAGCTTCCAGTGTGGGTATGGAAGCCAGGCATGTCCACCCAGGGATTCACTACTCCCTTAAGTCCCAGCAAGAATGGCTCACACCGAGCCCCCCTTGAGAGGGCCCTACATTTTCTAACACACACACAATCAATGTAGAGACAGCTGTTATTTGCAAGTGTTCCCTTAGTTCACACACTTCCTGTGTTATTCCCAATCTACTGAAACAGTTCTCTGGCTTGGGCAAAAGGTACTTCAGTTCCTTTTGGAAAAAGGCAGGGTATAAAATAAACCTGATGCAGATCTGCACTTGAAATTAACATATATACACATACAATAAAATTACCAAGTCATTGTATTGGTGAACTTAATTGTTCATTTATTTTTCCTATCAAAATAGAAACTAATTATAATGGAGAAAATCTGGGAGATTTTGTCAGCATTTTTTTTTGATGAAAGAAACGATATGCTGTTCTAAGACATGTTAAGACAGATGAATATTACAAGTCCCTTGTGACACCACTTCTCAGAGATAACTTCTGAAACACATTGGAATAATATGAAACAAAATATTATTACTATTTAACAATGTTTTTTTTCTGTTAACAAATCACGTATCATTCCACATAGGTACATGATTATCAGCTTCATTTCGTCTTTTAAGTTACTACATAGGATGTACTGTAATGTTTTTATTGACGATTTTAATATTGTTTCCAGTTTTCCTTACAAAATACTGCCTTTAATGTATTGTACTTTTGTATATCTATAGCAGTATTTTGATAAAGTCTTAGGTATAGAATTGTTAAACCAGACGATATGACCACTTAGAATTTGATATACTGCCAAATTAACTTTTAAAAATATTTTGTCCATTAACACTTACAATATAATGAAGCAGTTAGGCTGCAGCTTAGATTATTTATTTCAATCAAAGCTGAGAAGAAATTAGATCAAAGACGTACACATTTTAAATTATTTATCCATCTTTCTATCCTCCCTTTTTTACATTCAACTGTCCATATATATATCACCATAACTGTTTTAATACTTTATTATTTTTTTTTAATTCACAGCAAAATTGAGAGGAACGTACAGAGATTTCTCATCTACCCTCTGCCCCCAGCCCCACATACAGCCACCCCCATTATGAACATCCCACACAAGAGTGGCATGATTGTTACAACTGATGAACCTATACTGGCACATCTTTACCCCCAAAGCCCATAGTTTACCTAAGGGTTATAAATTCTGTGGATTCTGACAAGTGAATAATGTTACATACCCACCATTATAGTATCATACAGACTATTTCCACTGCCCTAAAAATCCTCCATGCTCCAGACCTAGTCCTCTTTCTCTCCCCACTTAACCCCTGGCACCACTGATCCCATCCGTTCACTGTGTCCTGAGTTTTGCTTTTTCTGGAATGCCATTTGGTGGGAATCACATAGAATGCAGCCTTTTCCAATTGACTTCATTTACTTAGTAACATGCATTAAGTTTCCTCCATGGTTACTATAGAAAAACTATGGTGCAGTATCAAGAAGGAAATTTAAATTATCTACAATTCCACCAAACAGTGATAATTACTGTTCATACTCTGAACATTTTGCTTCAGTCTTTTCCCTTGTACACATGGACCACAGGAAACTAGAATAGTAGTGCTATCAACGCTTTGTGGCTCTCCTTTTAAATTTAACATCATCATATTATCACTTCCCATGTCAGTAAGTGTTCTTTGGAAACGTAAGTTTAATGGCTACATAATTTTCCAGTGGAAGGCTACATAAGATTTCTTCTAAATAGTTCCTGACATTTCTAAGACAGTTATGTTTTCATTACTATCAAAATGAGAATATACTTATAAATAATCTTGTTTTTATGAGCATCTTCTTTGGACAGTTTTCTAGAAATGGAATTATTGATATAAAGATATCAATACTTCTAATGCTCTAGTAACATATCACCAATACTTTTTCTAGTTTGTGCCAATTTATGTCCCCTCTATCAGTGTACAAGAGAGCTTAATAAATTCTAGGCAACATGTATATTCTAAAATCAGTATACTTAGGCAAAAACAAAATTATTAATTTAATATTTTTAAATGTTTATTAGCCTTTGTATTTCCTCTTTTCTGCCATCTACAGAATTTTAGTGTTTTTCTGATTAATTATATGTTTGTCATAGATTGAGGATGTTATCCTTTCTCTGTCATATTTTAAGCAACTATTTGTTAATTTCATTCAAGTTGTATTTAAGTAGCTTCTTTTATACTGAGACATTTTGCATTTTATGTGGTTGAGTACTATATTTTCCTTTGAAATTTCCATTGTTTTAAGCTTACACACTCCTCCTAATAGAAAAAGTTTATAAATGTCCACTCTTACTTACTTGTAGTTTTTGTATTTCTTTCTTAAGGTTTTACTCTGTACATTTAGAGCTGCTTAAAGCTCCAGGAATTAATTTTCGTTATGAAACATGAGGTGAGGATTAAAACCGATCTTTTTCTTAAAAGCTAACAACTGCTTCAACACCATTTCTTTAATAACTTCTCCATGTTCTTCCATAAAATTGGGTCTGTCTGGGAGTCACATACTCTGCTGTACTGACCTGCTACTCTGTTTTTGTGGCAAAAAGAAAATGATTTCATTACTGTGGATACCAAATATATGTTAACATAGAAGCTACGTGTCTCCTAATTTCTCTTCTTAAAAACGTAGGTAGATGATCATTATAATCATCTTTTTATATTATAAGAAAAAAATCACCTTAAGAGTTTTGATTGTAATTGCAGTGAACATCTGAATTCAGGAAGAACTGACATTTAAAAGTCTTCCTTGTATATCAGTAAGTTTTTATAATTTTCTTCAACTAAGTTCCACATCCATCTTGAGAGCGTTTTTTAGATTTTTGTCGAGGTGAACTTCCGCGGACGGGGTCGTCTCCCATCACCTGGTGAAGCCCGAGCAGGAAGAGGGCTCGAGGGCGGCCTGCGGACGGGGCTGGGGAGGCGCCGCGACTGGCTCGACTGGGGGCCCGGCTGTCCGACGCGGGGGGCCCGGGACGTTCGCGCCGCCGCAGCCCCGGAGGACGAGGGACAAACGGGGCGGAGCAAGCGTCCGATGGAAAGGCGCCCCCAGCGGGGCGCAGTGCTTCCGGTGCGCAGACGGTCCGCCGGGTGGGCTCTCGGCTCTGCGGGCCTGAGGGGTGGGCAGGCGCGCTGAGCCCCCTGCGCACCCCGGCCCCGGGGCCGGGCTCTCCGTGCCGAGCGGGGCTCCGGGCGCACGCGCCGCGCACCCCGGACTCGGCGTCCCGGCGGCCGCCTCCTCCCTCCGTCCCCCGCTCTCCCATCCCAGGGCCTAGTCCTACTGCAAAGCGTGAGAACTTCCTAACAGTCGGTACATTAAGTCTGAGCACGATGCGCGCACGGCCTCCGGACCCGCCGAGCGCCCGGGAGGAGCTGGAGCGCCGAGCTCGGTCCCCGCGCACCTCGCAAGGTTCCGGAGAATCCAGTGGCGAGCGTGCTGGCAGGAAATACATGAATCAGTTTGTAGTTCCCTGTTCGGTCAAACGTTTGCAAATGATCTCTGATTTCTTAAAGTATGGCACTACTTTAGGGGGCAGAAATTCGGTCTAAAATTGGCTTATCAGCTGATTTTTTGTCATGTTTGTCATATGTAAATTACTATAATGCTTGATAAATCTAATTTTTAAGAAGAAAACGGAATTAAAGTCTATGTTTTTCTTCCCTCTCTCAGAAAAAATACACCTCAGACCGACCAGCAAAGTCATGCAAAACATACGGGAACTCCTGCTCAGGCCAAATGCGAGGAAGACGAGGGCGCAGTGAGGTCCCCTGCCTGCCTGCCCAGCACACACTCGCCAGGTGCACGCGAAGAGGCCTCCGCACAGCACTGGAGGGAGGAGAGCAGCGCCTGGAAGGTGTCATGAACACAGAGGTGCTAATTTTTGGTTGGGAATAGAGGTGTCTTCGTTCTGCATCTGCCTCCATAAAGAGAAACCGATCTGAAGTTGAAATTTTGTTGGGAGGCCCAGTATTCGTAAACTTCACATTTTACATTTCCACGTGAAATCCATTTCTGCACCTGCTTTAGAAACGACAGAATATTCTCAAATATATCAGTATCTCAGTTACTTATATGAAAGTTACTGATTTTTTCATTGTGGTAAAAAACCGTAACATTAAATTTATCTTCTTCATTTTTAAATGTTCAGTTCAGCAGTGTTAAATATATTCATATTGTTGTGCAAAATATCTCTAGAAACCTTCTCACCTTAGAAAACTGACACTCTATACCCACTGAACACTAACTTCCCCCAGTATCCCCCATCCTTGGTAACCATCTTTCTATGTTTTGCTTCTATGATTTGGACTACTTTAGACATTTTGTGTAAATGGAATCATACAGTATTTGTCCTTTTATGACTGGTCTATTTCACTTAGTGTAATGTCTTTGAGGTTCAAAGACATTGTAGAATGTGGCTGGATTTCCTTCTTTTTTAAGGCTGATAACAGTCTAGTATATATGTATGTATGTACACACACACACACACCATTCTCTTTATCCATTCATCTATCAATGGCCATTCAGGTTGTTTTTGCCTCTCAGCTATTGTGAATAATGCTGCAGTGAGCATGGGTGTGCAAATTTCTCTTCCAGATCTTGCTTTGAATTCTCCTGGGTATATACTCATAAGTGAACTGCTGGATCACATGGTAATTTTATCTTTAATTTTTTAAAGAACCTCCATATATTAAAAATCAAACACCCTTTTATACAGGGAGGTTCCTTAAAAAATTAAGAATAAAATTCAGTGTTAGAAAACTACTACCTTTAAAACTGCCCTCTTTTTTTTTATGCAGCTCCTGAAGCACGGTGAATCACTTTTGCTTTGGCTGCCAGGAGTCCAGACAAGCGCAGGCCTCCCTCCCTCACACTGCGCTTGGCTCACTGAGGCTTCCTGGTCGCCAAGACTGCAGGCGGGTGACGAAGACAGAGGCTGTGATGGGAGAACTGCTGGCCGCGGAAGCTGCCTGTGTCCCCTGTCCCTGTGCCGCAGACTCAGGGCCTCCCCCATGGCTATATTTCCTCCAAAGGCAATCTGACCGCCTTTCTCAGTCAGCTGGTCTCCTCCGACAACATGCCTTCTGCTTTCTCCTCCTGGGGCGTGCATGCAGCCACCACAGCCCTCCAGGCTCTGTGACATGACCTCTTGGCTTCACCTTCCACCCACTGACTTGCCTCTTAGTACTTCCAGGTTCAAATGCAAGGCAAGAAGCTGGCCAGCCTCCACCTCTTTTCTCACTAGGCCCCTGGCCGGTCTTTGGACAAGTATGCATTCTCAGTTTAATGAATTAATGCTAAAAGAAAACAAGGTCATGAGATATAAAACATGACTTCCTGCATCTTCTCATCAGGGGCTGCAGAAGGCAGTTCTGACACCAGAGAGGAGGTTAAACATAGGCAGACACTGCGTATGATGTATCTGGCCCATCTTTATGTGGCCATGACATGTAAAACACACAAACATTCTTATGTGCCTTACATATGGCTATCTCCACATTTTACTGCACACACACACACACACACACACACACACACACACACACACAAATATTTTCCCTGGCCTTGATTCTAATTTTTATTTTCACTTTTATTTTATATATTACATATTTTATATTATTACATATATCCTTGCAAACTTCCGCAGAAACTTTCTGAAATCAGATGGAACATAATAAACAGAAAATCCACAGTGCCAGGCAAAATAAAGTTAACTTCACATTTTACCGGTGTTAACCCTGCTTTGGAGGCCATTTTTATATGATGAAACTGCAGTATTTCAAAATTATTGAGAAAGTTAGGATTTTGAAAAGAAATTCCAGGAAAGTAATGACCTCTGTTCAAATATCTAAATGGAGGGAAACACCTTCATTTCCTAATCCCCTTGTAGCTAGGAAAAGGTTGAGATCCCCCACTCTTCCCACAGTTTCTAGCTGTCCTTCCTACCATGGACGGAGGTCACTGGCAAGTACGAACAGGTCTGTCTGTCTCTTACCCAGAGGTTCTCATGGCCTCTTCCTGCTAATGTCTCTTTATACTTGCTCTCAATGTGTATACTGTTATTTTTTGTTTCTATACAAGATCAAAACACTCAAATCTCCTAAGGAATGATGCCATGAAAGACCCTCACAGAGTCTTAAGCTATCACGATGGCTGTCCTCACACTTCAGCGACCAACGGCTGGGGTTTGCGCCTGTTAGTCGTCTTTCTGTTCAAACCAGCGAGTCTCGGTGCCTCCGGCTCTCCTGGCTCTTAGAAACTACTGAGGACCACATGGCTTGTATCTGTTGACATTTATCATATTGTTAATTAAAACTGAGAAATTTTTAAGAATTCAAGTAGTAATACATTTATCACATTAATATAAATAACAGTATGAAAATATCTGTATTTTACAAAACAAGAATGCATTCTTTTCCATTTTTGCAAATGTCATTCATAGAAGACAGTTCGATCTTATCATCTTATCTGCTTCTGCATTCAATCCGTACATTTGTTAGAAAGTGAGAGGAAAAGGCAAATAACACCTTAGTATTACTATGAAAATAGCGTTAACCTCACAGACTATAGTCTGAGAACCACTGGTTTAGTTACTGACCTGACTTTTGGTTCTGATTAATCTTCACTTCAGATTCTGCCAATGTGCCTGCAGATTCCAAAGAATTATTCTTGTTTGCTTATAAATTATGAAAAGACGCCTCACTGGCTACCAAACAGAGGAACATTCTACCCAAGAGCTGGGAGGCAGGTGTCTATTTCCCCTTGCTGTCAAATGTCTAATCACCCTGACCTTTTCTGACCACATGTATTTTAAGAAGTAGGGACAAGAAAAGCTTTGGCTGCAAACCCTCAGCCTCAGCTCCAAGACTTTGTAAGAAATCCCTGGCCATGTTTCTAAGGAGACTGACATGTGTCACAACACAACGACACATCTGGAACAAGAGGAAGGACAGAGTGTTTGTGTCAGCACAGCAGTCATTTAGCCTCTCCAAAGTTAACATGTCACCTACAAAGAAACAAATTCAGGTTTATAAACCCTTCCTGTAAGCTCTTGTCCAAATTCAGGTGCCCACACCGAACACACAAAAGGCCAATTCCAGGTCCTCCCACACATGAGGCACGCTGGCTGCCTCTGCCCAGGCTTGCTGGGGCTGCCTCGTGGCTTCCCTGCCGTCACCTTTCTTTACGCCGAGGGTGACACAGTTCTGTGCTCCGCATCCCAGTCTCCCGGCAGCGGACGCACGCAACCAGACGCAGCTGGTTTTTCTGCAGGTCTTCCGGAGGGATGGAAGGGTGGGGGTAAAAGGAAACACACACAAGTTTCAATGCAACCACTCCCAAGATGGCCCCTGGCAAACTTTGCACTTTCAGGACGAATGCTTTTGGAAGTCATTCAATGAGTGGGGAATATCCTGCTCAAGGCCAAAATCCGATGCCGGAACACTGATGAAATATACAAAGGAAGTCACTAAAGTCATCTGTGCCCTTCATGGGTGGTGAAAGAGGCTGCATATTTCAATATACACAATAAAAATTCCGCTATAATATTAGACAGCGAATTACACGAGAGATCAGTTTACATAAAGTCTAGTTACTAATACTTGTTTTTAAGTAAAAAAGGGCATAAAGCTTTTGACAGTTATTCTGAACCAAAAGCTGCCTGCTGAAATTGAAAACTGCTTATAACTGATGTCATGAAATTTCACCTGATAGTCAAGGCTGGCGACCTCTGTACCTACTTATAAAAGCAGCTGATGAAAGAAGTTTGGACCTTTGGTTACTAAATTTTGGACTTCCTGGAATTTTTGAGTTTGTAAGGGGTCTGAGAGATTGCCTAGCACAGCAACTCATTCTTTAGAGGAGAAGCTGAAGTCCAGAGATACTTAGTTGCATAGCACAGGCTTAAAATGTGGGTCTGTCTCTTGATTTTGTATCTACTGATCTTTGGCTCACACAAACCTCAAAGACCCTCTTAAAAAAAAAAAAGATACCAAAAACGCAGGTGGGCATCTCGATGGATTTCTAGGAGCAAGAGAAAACACTGTGCAGATTCTAGATCATTCCACTCCTCAGAGAACCCAGGTGCTGTTACAGCAGGACAGACAAGCACAAAGGACCACCCCTGCCTCCGTCTCATCCCTGCTGCCCATGTCCGACACCTGCGGGAGGCCTGACTGGCATGCCAAGGACACTAGCCTGTCAGGACAGATGCAGACATCAACTGCCAGGTACTGGCGGTACGGTGCCTAGCAATTATGCTACCCCCCCACCTCCTTCCGATTGGTCATCAGACCCTCCCCTTTCCTCCTGAGCCCTGGTCCCTTCCTACACATCTCCAGTCACACTACATCAGTCCTTGACAGAGGCCTGCACCCCGCCACTACCTAATCTTTCTACCATTCTGGAGCTTTTGCTGCAACAGTCCACACAGAAGTTGCAAGAGACAGAAGTTCTATTTTATTTTTCCTTCGGGAGAGTTAGTCACTTTAAGCTATTATAAATCTTATAGTCTTTTACTCTAAACATTTATTTTACAAATTTACTGATGTATAGTTGATATATAGTATCATATTGGTTTCAGGGGTAACAACATAGTGATCCAAGTTATCTACATTATTAAATGCTCACCCAATGAGTATGGTTACTATCTGTCAGCATACAAAGATAATGCAATATTACTGACTTTATTCTCCATGCTGTATTTAAATCTCTGTGACCAATTTATATTATGGTTGGAATTTTGTGCCCCTTTATCCCTTTCCATCCAGCCCACTCCTGCATGGCCAGCACCAGTCTCTTCTCTGTGTTTATGAATCTGTTTTGTTCATTTGCTTGGTTTTGTTTTCTTAGATTCCACATATAAGTGAAATCACATGACATTTGTCTTTCTCCGCCTGGCTTATTTCACTGAGCATAACGCCCTGTAGGTCTGTCTACCCATGTTGTTGCAAATGGCAGGATTTCATTCATTTTTTATGTCTGAGAAATATTCCATTATGCAGATGTACATCTGCTTTATCCATTCATCTATTGTTGGACAGTTAGGTTGCTTCTCTGTCTTGGCTACTGTAAATAATGCAGAGATAAACACAGGGATGCATTTATCTTTTTTAATCAAGGATTTTATTTTCTTTGGGTAAATTCCCAGAAGTGAAAAATTTCTATTTCTAGTTTTTTGAGGAGCCTCCATTCTGCTTTCCACAGTGGCTGCACCAGTTCACATTCCCAGGAGCAGTGTGGGAGAGTTCCCTTTAAGAGGCAGAAATTTTAGAAGTACTAGTGGGGTAGACAAAAAGGGAGAGTCTGGGGCAGTTCTGAGGCAGATCAGCAGACCAGGGCACTGATCACTGTGGGGTCTGAGGGAGAACTGGATCTACTGGAACGCCTATTTCTGGGTGCGGCCATTTCCTGAAGGGATAAGGAGAAAGCACATGTTGGGGAAGTGACAATTCTTCCTACTCAGAATACACTAATTTAGAGGGGCCGGCGTCTTGGGATGTGTGGGTGCAGCACATTGCAGCTGGGGGCAGACCACCAAGAAGAGAATGTGGCACAAGGCTGAACCTGGGGCACCGACACCTAACACTTGGCCACACGGGCAGCCAGCAGGATCGGGATGGACGCCAAGATTTACTGACTTCAAAGCACCGCATCAAATGCCCACCCATGGCACCGTGCAGCCCCTGGGAAGGCACCTTTCCCGTGCTTTCTCTCCTGTTCACGGCACAAGTTCTAGGCGGGAGAGCCTGCCATATTATTCTGACTTCTCTCCAGCCCAAGAAACCAGCTGGCCCTGAGGGGTCGTGGGTTGCAAAGCCGTGCAGCTCCAGGTGCGAGCAGGGGTCGTGGTCTTTGTGCGACCACCCCAGCAAGATTAAGGTCTAGCCCTAAGTTTTCTTCCCGTGCTGAGCGAGGGCCTATGACCACGTAACATTCTCTGGTGATGGAGAGAAGTTGGTTCCCGCACCTATAAGCAGCGCAGTAGAGGCAAGTGGACTGTGGGGCCCGTGCTCAGGGGCAGTGCTGGAGAGGCAACGCACAGCGAGCGGCTTCCATTCTGGAAACCAAATGCCTCTGGGCTATCACTGCCCTGGGCCACCAGCATCCCTCTGCCGCAGAACACACGAGCCCAGCCCTGAAGCAGGGCCCAGGCACACCTGATGCCCCTTCCCTTTCTGCTGGCGTGAGCCCAGGGCTAGCACAAGGCTGGCTCGGGTCACAGCAGGGGTAGTTAAACCAGGCAACGGCAATCTTGCGACTATAAGGGCTGTAAGAGCAACTGCTTCCTTCACACCCTTGGGCTCGAGTGAGCTCTCAATCTTTACAGCAAAAGAATGATGTCAGGCAGCTCTTTGGGGGCGCGGGGGATCTGTTTCCTGACTGCTGCTGTCAGGGCACTCTGGGAGGAATGTCTTCAAAGGTGGCTGACATGGAAATGCTTATCAGTCCCCCTGGCCTCTGAACCTTTCAATTTAAAGGGCGGTGACATATGAACTATAGACATGTCTCAGGTCTGTACTTCACATGAAAGATGAACTCAGAGTTAGAAATCAGCAAATATCTGTGCATATAGTGAATATTCTCACATGCTTGCATGGAAATGGTTAAGAAAAGACTTGGGATACAAGGTCATTTCTGGTGTTGAAAGAATTTGTAGGAGCGCATGTAGGTTTCTGGACATTGGTCTGTGGCATCCAGACCCCTAAACGAATCAAAGTGACAGAGCCCTCGAGGCAGGCGGCACCCCTCACTGCTCCCAGCCCACCAGAGCGAGGGGGCCCCTCAGACGTGATGCGCTGCCTCCTCCCTGTCATCCGCTCAGTGCACCTTCGTCACCTGCACACCTCTCCCAGCTCACCCTCTTCCTGAGGGTGGTAAGGTGGTAACAACTTGGACAGGAAACTTCTTTGCAGAAAAAGTAGTACCCGACAGTCTGTGATTTGCCAATCACTGGTGAGTTACTGTGGGAGGCAGCAAAGACGGCAGATGGGAGCAAAAATAAGCAGAGCTGTCCGGAGGAGCACCCCCCACCAAGGCACGTCCTCCTCTTGGGACCGGCCTTCCGAGCCAACAGGACAGGTTTTGGCTAAGGCTTCTGGTTCCCACCAGTGGAAGAGGCGGCTGCCCGACCCTGACACTGACAGGAGCGGCCGTCTATGGAGCACTTGACACTGTTCGGAGAGCTTCATGGGCATGATGTCAGATAATCCTCACAACAACCCTGTAAATGAGTACGAATATTGTCCTCATTTTACAGGTAGGGAAACTGAGGCACAGGGAGTCAAGCACCTCAGCAGGGTCACAAACTTGGGCTGACGCTCTGGTATGACTCAGGCAGCCTGATCCCAGGGCCTGTGCTTTTCACCTCTGTGTGCTGTAAACCCGACAGACTGCACTGATCGACCCTCTTGCTTGTGAGTTCCACGGTATTTACAGGCTGCCCACCCACCGTGCGCACTGCGTGCATGTCAGGGATGTGGCAAAGCCTCGAGCAGACCAGTCACTGTCTTGTCAGTCAAACCACCACCCAAAGCAGCACAAGTGGCGACAGCAGCAAGTGCCGCAGAGGAGAGGCTGTCGGTGCCGCTCACGCTCCTCGGTCAGATGAAGCCCGCCACCCAGGGAGGCCAGGCCCAGGAGACAGGGCATGGGCTGCCCCTGGGAGGGAAGGAGGAAGCTTGTTCAGGGCAGGGGCTCTGTGCGGTGGGGAGTGGCACGAGAGGCTGTGAGTGGGCCGCAGAGGCAGGGCTGCAGTGGGCAGCGCCACCCCAAAGCATGGCATGGAGAGAATGTGGGCCTGTGCCCCAATGGCAGGGCAGGTGCAGGCAGGTCTGGCAGCAAAGCTGCGGCAAGAGAGAATGTGTGTTCTGCAAAGAACCTGCTAGCTCCAACCCGAAGCAGACCGGAGGAGGCAGAATGGATGTGGGATGGCCAGCGAGGGGCTGCAGAGGAGATGACAGAGCAGAGTACTGAGGGGTGCTGACGGGCATGACAGTGAAGGGGAATGGAAGCAGACAGGTGTGCGGGAGGCAAAACTTCGTAAGTGGCAGCCTGGTAGAGTTGAGCAGAGAGGAGGGAAGATGACTCCAAAGAGGCCCAGTCCATGAAACACGGTGGACAGTGGTTAGTCGGAAAACAGGGAACATTGAGAAGACCAGGTGTGTTGGGAGGAACAGGAGGCTTATTTTGGATCTGGTGAATTTGAGGTTCCTTTGAGATATTTAATGGGAATTAAGAAAGAAGTCGGAAACTCAGAGGAGGGGTCTGGATAGAGGTAAGAAGTTGAGGAGGAGCAGATGAAGACACAGACACGGGTGAGGCCGCCCAGAGAGAAGCAGCAGGGGCCAGAAGCGAATGCTGAGAAGCCCCCAACACCGACCGAAGCGGGCTGGAGGATACTCACTGAGGGGAACACAGGACAGCCGGAAGGTAAGAGGAAAACCAGGAGACGCACGTAAAGGAAATATTTCAGGAAGAAACAGCAGAGTTCAATGCTACTGGGGGGGCAAACATGATGAGAGCTTAAAAATGTCAGTTGCATAGACCCACATGGAGGTCTTCTGAAACCACAGCCAGAGCCGTTTGCACAGACAGGCCTGGAAGCCAGATACCAGTGGTCTGAGTAGAGGCAGGGGAGCGAGGAAATGCAGGAAGTGACTACAAACAACTCTTTTGAAGTCTGATTATAAGGAGAGAAGAGACAGAATATGGGTAGACAGAGAAGAGTTGTGATGTTTTAGTTTTAGTTTTTAATAAAAAGAAACTTGAGGAGTGTGTTTAAAAGCCAAATGGAAGAATCAGGGAAGGGGGAGAGTATTAAGGCCCAGACAAGAGGAAATGGCTCAGAAGCAGCACACTCATGATCCCCGGCCATTGCCTTGCTGAAGCACAGCTGGACCTGCTTGCTGTGTCACCCAGACAGGACGACCGCCTGCTGGGAAAGTCACACAGTGTCCCTCTAAGGCCAGGCTTGTGGCAGATAACTCTGGTAGATAGTGTAGAAGGGATTTCAATCCACCACACACTCTAGCGCATCTCCTCAGCACCCAGCTTAAAATACAGGGCAACCTGACAGCTCTGACATGTTACAGAATTGGCCTAAACATGGGAGCAAGAGAGCCTTTGAAAATTTGTAACTCCAGTGGAGGTGCCATGAAATAATCTCGGGCCAAAGAATGCTCCTGGCATCTACATCCACTGCCACCTGACCAAGTCTTTAGAAAGCATGCACATATTGAACCAAAGACGGCAGGTTGCATGGGCAGCTGGAGGAGATGGGCTTGTCCTGGAGCAGTTCTAAGGTCTGCGATGCACACAGACACTGAAGGTACAATGACCCCCACAGCAGCGCGGGGTGATGGGGGCGCACCGGAGTGCCGGCTCTGCTGGGAGCCGCTTCCTGGCTAAGTGAGCTGGAAGGGGCAGGCAAACTCTCCTGGCCTTAGTCTCCTTATCAGGGTGATGTCATGCTGCCTACACCCAGGGGTCCTGGGGCCCTGGAACGCGGAGCACCTGACGCAGAGTGCCTGGTAATTGCCGGTGCCTCTTACGTGTTCATTTCTCTTCTCCTTTTCATTCCCTTGGGTGACCTATGTGAACTAACAGGACACCCTAAGAGAGCATAACCGCCCGATCTGCCAGAACAAGAACCAGCCCAGACCTGACCAGTACCGTTCATCGGTACAGCGATCACGCGCCTGAAGGCTGACCCTCACACAGACCACTCTTCTCATCCCTAACTTCCCAGGACACGCACGAGATTAACCTTCAGAGAACAGTGATCTTTATCATTTTGGGGCCTTGTTTAAAAGGTCTTCAATGATTATGCATTTATCTTGGCAAGATTTTAATAAAACCTTTGACTTGTTACAGTTTTGATGAAGAAAATACATATATTTATAAAGATGAGCATACACATATCTCTGTGACTATCCTACAGCCTTTCAGTAGGGGCTGTGAAAACTACTTTAAGGAAATTCCTTTGTTTCTGTGTGGACATTTCTTCACCAGTTTATTATTCTCTTTGAATATCTTAGAAAGTCTTCCAGGGGTTGGGGTGGGGTGGGTGTGGGGAATCTTCCCTGCTAGGGACCCAGGCCCTTTACATAATGCTGACTACTTCTTCTGAGTCAGGCCTTTCATGACCAAACCCCAGCCACCTTGACACCTTACACCCATCAATCCATCCCTCCAACTGTTCATTTCTCCTCAAACACTTCTTGTCCTGTCTTACCTCCACATTTCTTCCCCATGTTTCTTCTGTGCCATTCAGTTTGCCTGAAACTACCTCTACCTTCCTACCTTTAGCTCATCAAATCCTTGCCCGTCTTCTAAATCCAGCCCACATCCCATCTCTACGGAGCTGACCCGGACCCTTATCACTCACGCTCTTCTGACCTCACTGCCTTGCCAACAAACCTAACCCTTGGTGCTGTACCGCTGCTTTTCCTGTTATTTATATATTTTTTACTTTGTACTTACTTCTTAACTTCATTTTCATTTCCCCCCAATTGAATAAGCTTTTTGAGACCAGGGGCCACATGTTAGACTGGAGCATAATCTTTTGCATACAGAGGATATTTCAATGTTTGTTGGTAGGCTAGAATGCATGAGGCATTACAATAGAAAATCTGAAGCCCTATTTCAGCATGAAGAGCAGTTTGCACAATCTGACCGACTTCCTTCAAGATTAAAACAGAACACATTTCTGAAAACTCAAGACAAATTAAACTACTGGTAACTTTGTCCCCTACAGAAGGTAATTCCATCGTGAAAAACACTTTCAGCAGCAACGGATTTATACAAATAAACCACCTCAGAATCTAGGCAGGTACTACCTTCAGCCAGCTACGTTAGATAATAATAGTGTTTATACTTTTGTCAACAGCTTATTTGACACATCTTTTGAGTCCCTAATTTGTACAAGGAACCAAACTATGCTCCACTGGGAGACAAACAAGAGACTGACTAAATGCTTGTTCACACTTTAACGGAGGACAAACTGAAAAACTTCACAGAGCAAGTTAAATAAGCCACACAATATGCCTAACACGGGGAGTACTGAATGTGACTATCTCAGCTGGAAGGGCTCAGAAACCACCTGTTAACAAAAAGAATTAGAGACATTTGAACAAGCATTGAGAGCTAGCTGCGATTCTGCGGACTGAGATGGCAGAAGGGGGTTCTGGGCTATGAGACCAGGAAGAACAAAATGTATAGACATGAAAATACACCAGTTTAACCTCTTTGTCAGTAATCTAACTTGCTACTTCATGGGAACATAAAAGACCCTTCCTCTCTTACACCTCAACATTGCCTCCGCTCCCAAAGCTAACCTCTCCAGAGCCCCGGTCCTGGGCGCTGCTTGTCCCCTATCACATCGTGCTCCAGCACTCACCCACCTTCTTTTGTGGCCACATTTTCAAAGAATGGTCTATATCTGTTTCTCTAGTTTACCACTCAGTTACATAAGGTATACTGCCTCTTAAATCTTTTATTCAGTAAAATAAAGAGAAATAAGGATTTACTTTCTTATTTCCTCCCTTCTGTTTTAAAATAAGCTAACTGGCAGTTCTTTTAAAATTGATTTGCTGTATTTAGAGAACAGAGAAGATATACTCTCTGAATAGGATTTCTCATGCCCAGTTGTTAAACAGCTAAGATTCTGTACAGGTATTTTCAGTAAAGACCCTATTATTGTAGTGATCAGTAAGAATTCTAAACCTTACACATGCTGTTCTCTCATGTACCTTTCCCCCAGCTCAGAGCTCTTTAGAACGCTTCAGTTGAGGGCAGGCATGGCACATAATTCACCCTCTCATGTAAACCGGGTCCTCGGTCTTTCTCAGAAGATCGGGGTAGGGCAAGGTTGGAGACCTCCACCCTGGACTGACACACCCAGGGAACATCTCAACCCAGTCCTCGACTTATGTTCTGGCTCTCTGGCAGTCTCATTTGCTAACGGAGTAACGGCTAAGACGGTGTCTTTTCTCATATACAATAAATAGCCAGAGCTCTCTGTGACTTCCTCTGCTCCCCTGTCCTGCCTTCAAAGCCAAATTTATCAGCACCCAGTAACCACCTATGTTGATTTTTAAAATGCAAAGAATCACCCATGGGTTACATACATGTAACTTTTTCACGGACAGTGTTATCCGTACTATTCCATGAACTGTTGGAAGATTTATGGATCTCAGCTCTTTTCAGTTCCCTTTATAATGAACACTTCACTTCACTGAACAATCCAATTATCTCCTTTTGTCTTTAAAAAATAAATTTATCCCTCACCCATCCCACTTTTTAAAAGTGACCCTCCTTGAAGAAGACAAAGATCTGTATTGTGAACCCTCTTCTGTCTTAAGGAACAGAGTTTGCAGACCCACCAAATGCACTGGACATTATAGAAATTCCATAAATATTTGTCAACAGGCTGATTTATATTTAACAATATTGTTAACATTTCCATAAAGGTCATCGAACACATGTTTTTAGTAAAGATAAAATGAAGAATTTCAGTCCCACCTCTTTCAACCACTCATAGGGGTCAAGACTGCAAATGGAGATACATGTTCCATGTCTAAATTTTTACAAGTTAAATAAATCAAGTAAAGCTACTAAATTATGGCCTCTTCCTTTAATTTTGACAAATACGCCTTCAACCACCTGAAGGTACAGGCACAAATCTGGAATTTCTAGACTCCTTTCAGTTCCACACCATTGGGGTGACATGGGGGGGCCAGCCCACATCCTCTCCCTCCGACTGCCCAGTCCTGTCGACCTCCCAAGGGGCCTCGAGCACACGTGTGGACATCTTACCCGCCTCAAACCACTGTCCCTTAGCCGCCCGGTGGGCTGAGATGACATTTACTGGTTTTATTCTCCTCTGGACAGACCCAGGGAGAAGGCCCTTGTGGCACTGGAGCAGGCTCTAAGCTATGTGGGAGCAGGAAATTCTAGAGCCAAGTACCCAGAGCATGGGGGTAGGGAGGGTGGGGGCTCAGGCTGGGCACACCCCTGGGGCCCCTCGGATCCTCCAGCCTGTGGGAAGTGTGGCCAGAGTGGGTCCTCTAATTCACAGGTCCCAAAGCAGGGCCCCTCTTGCCCAGGACTAAGGGCAATACTGAATGATTCACCCAAGTGGAGAATTTACCAGATTAGTCTTGTTACTAGTTAACAGTAGTTGGAAATAAATATGTAAAAAGGTGATTAAGTAAGTAGTAAAACTTGAAATCCCAATCTCTAATCACTTCAGTTCTCCCAAGACCTATTTTCAAAGGGGTCTGATATTTACCTGGATCTACCCTAAAGTGAATGTAGATTCTGTGCTTTCTTCACAAATTCACACAATTTACAGAACTCTATTCACATGTTGGAGGGCATTAAGAAGACAACAAGGAGCAGAAGAAAGGAAAGAGAAAAATACTGAGTATCACGATCAGGCGTGCAGGTCTAAGTCACCTGCCTTTTTTCCATCACCCGTGTGGGGAAGCCGGTAACACCATGACTGACGTCTGATCAAACCCGCCCCACCCAGTCCACTTCCACTAACGCACTCACGCAGGTCTCCCCGGCCTCCAACCACGGTTCCAGCCACTGGGCACAGGGTAAGTCAAGCTGAATCTTGCAGCACTTCAACTGTGAGCTCTCTACACCTCACCATGCTCTGTGGCACTGCGCTTTCCACTTGACTTAGCAAGCAAATTAATTTGTTAAATTGAAAAAGATGAATAAATAATTCTCATCACAATACACATATACGTAACTCCACAGGAAGGGAAGTATTTCAACTGGAAATCTTATTTATGTGTACTTACTGAGATTGTACCATTGTCTAGACCTACGGACAGTCTTCTTGTTTCCGGGTTAAAAGACATGCATGAACATGGAGCTGAAAGAAATGAACATGTTGATGAAATTAACAAAACGATGAATCTCATTGATTCACGAGTGACTAGCTAAAAAGTGTGTGGCTATTTTTTTCCCCCACTATTTCCTGAAACACAGTTCATTTAACTCCCACTTGCCCAAAAATAAAAACGGTAATTTTAACAACCAACTGCTAGTTTTTCAGTTATCCTTCAATGACTCTAATAAAAAAGATACTCTCAAATTGGACAAGTTCCAAGGGGCTTGGTCTCAGCTGTTGCGTCAGTACTGAGTCTAAATCTGTTTGACTAGGTTAACAATGTTTTGTGTTGTGTAATCCTTCCGTTAAAAATCTCTCTTCACTCAAAACCCATCTTTAATAGAAACAACCTATCTTTTCTGAACAAGGGAAATAGAAGACCTTCTGACTGCTCCCTACCCCCATACACACACCAGCACAGAAATCTATTTTTGATTCAGAAACGATTTGGGGCATATGTACTAACAGAAGTCTGTACTCTCAGCATTTAAGGAATATGCTGGAAGCTGCTGAAAGCCTGAAGATTTGTCTCAACCTAAAAGCACCAGACTGACACAGGGCCAGGTTCTGTAGGAAGGAAATCAGGTGAGTTCCCGCAGTGCTGACAAGGAGCTGAACCTCAGTAATCTAAGCATGCTCGGACACCACATGTGGCCAAGAAGTCTGCTGACAGCCGGTTCTGGGTCCCGGCCTCCTCTACCTGGGGTTGCTCCTTACAACGGGGCCTTGTGACAATTCCTCCTATTCTGAAAGAGTTGTCCTGGAGGCCAACGTGTTCTCCACTCGACTTCGTGGTGGCCCTGTCAGGCACAAACTACCATCATCATAATCACAGTCAGCATCAAATAATTTTATTCCTCCTTTTCAGTTACAATTAGATGTCTTACCCAAGGCCACACAGGGAGAAAAAGTTGGAGAAGGTTCACAGACATAATTCAAACACGCAGTCCTATTTTTAAAAACCCAACTTAAATTATCTTAAAACTATAAAAGAATGGAAGTTCTACTAACAGAGCCACTCACTTCACAAACACATCACTCAGTAACATTTTTCTTCTGCATAAAAGGCTGTGAATTAAAAAAAAACCCCAAACCTTCTAAACTACATAAAGTGTTTACTTCTCTCTAATTTTCAATCATGATATATTCAGTAAACAAAAACATACAAAAAATAATTTTCCTCCCAAACTTCCACCTGTACAGCAGAATATCTATCCTCTTTCAGGTTAGCCACAAATTAAACTAGATTCCCAGAAGTCCACTGCTGAAGAGAGTGGTCCAGCAATATTGAATGCATGGCCCTAGAAAGTTAGTCTCCCTGGCCCGTGTCCTATAAGCTATGTGGGCACCATTTCTCCACAGATTCTAAGATGCCATGTTTTAGAATCCTACAACATGTGCACAATATAAAAATCTAAAGATTTCATGGAAAACTACCACACTAGCTGAAAATAGCAAAAGAAAAATAATATTGTGATCACAACTACATAAAGTACACAGACACATAAAAATATGCATGGAAAAACTAAACACAGTTTGTGTGCTTGAGCAACAAGATGATTTCTGTAACATTGTCTTTCATCTTATTATTTTGCTAATTCTGTTAAAAACTGTAAATATCTAATGGCTTATTAAGATACAAGGCTGAGCATGTGAGGCAAACCTGGACTGGAGTCCAGGGGGCTACAGACTAGTTGGGAAAGGCCATGTTGCTCAGCGGCCTGCCTCCACACAGGACTGTCTGCTGCGGGACTTCCTCCAAAGTTTGTATCTGGGCAGGTAGAGAATGCCCACTGACCTTTTAATGTGATTTAAAAGACTACTTTGCAACACTGCACAGTCTACCCTTATAACTAAACTGCTATTTCCTTATTCCTGGGCCTTTTTCCCATTTACTAAATTTCTTGTTATTCTTTCAACAAAAATTTAGAATACACTGTGTTCCAGGCATGTGATACAATGATATATGCGGTATTACACCTGTCTTCAGGGGATTTATATAGACTGTGGCACCAACTAGGTGTAGGAACTCTAGGATTCATTCCCAAAGTTGCCATCACAGTTCAAATCAATTTACGCTTACAGGAATAAACGCCACTGGAATTCAACAGGAAAAGACCTTTTCTATAAAGGCCCACAGACAAAAGGCACTTTAACAGAAATCTCATTCTTCCAGGATCCACGTGATGGAACTCACAGTGGTGCCGGACGGGGGGCTGGAGTCAGAGCGCAGCGGCTCCCAGGTACGCGCAGACGCACGACCAGCCCTTCAAGGAGGCGCTGCGGTAAAACCACCAGACAAGCCTATGTGCGCATGTGTCTGCGTGTCTGCATGTCTGCGCGTATGTGTGTGTAGACGTCGGGAGGTGCGCCTCAGGATGCTCCTCAGACCACCTGCCAACTGTGCCCCTCCCACGGGCACGGCCCTGGGTGGGTTTTCTGCAGGCCCTGGCAGAGCCACGGTGGCAGGAAGAGGACTGAAAGGAATACTGGTGTCCATATTTGTTGTTAGAGCCAATGTCTTTCATTTTGGGAGCTGGGGGAAAGAGACAGATTGACAGAGATCCTTCTGGTTTCAACCCACCAGAAATTAACCAAAAAGCAACCCCTGAGAGCCTAGTGCTATGGCCCATACAAAGTGGGCTCCTACCCATGCAAGCAAAGGTCAAAGGGCAAAACCGGTCTAAAAGAAGGTAGTAAGACACAGTAAATTACTGGTAAATTCTGGCCAATTCTTTACCAAGTAGTGAAGAATTCTTGGTAGGAAGAATTACGGAGGAAACAAACAAAATATGATGTAAGCGCAGTACCTGTAGTCAGGCTGCAGAATGTGATGCTTCACACATAAGAATTCAGCTTTCAGCGCTACATAACTAATAATTCATAAGCCAGTGAAATAATCGCTCTATCAGATGGCTGAAAGCTGAGGCTAGGGAAGAACTAGCCAAGAGACTTCTGTTCTCCCACCTTGAAATTGCTTTCTCTAAATGCTGAGTGAAGTGACAGGCCAGAATATAAAAGTCTAGTTCAGCCTCTCTACTGACATCCTCTATCAAAACTGCATCCCCGAACTCTAGATGAAATGAATACAGCATGATACAAACCTGAAGATATGTTTCAGTGCCCCGTGAGAAAGGATAACCACACGAAGTAAGCTCTGTGGGTAACCCCGTTTGCTGGGGCCTCTCCCGTGCGCTGTGCTGTGACGTCCACAGTGTGCCTGAGACAGCTCCCGCACAGACCCAAACCGAAACTCGAGGCCTTGCCCCCAGGCTTGCTGATGTTGTATCATTAGCTTCCTACTTTTCCCCCAACGTTTATTAAAACCTAAGAAAAAAATGACCACTGTCTCTTGATAAAATAACACAAGAACCCATTTTCCATGCTATCTGATTAAGGTTTGCCATCTCTCTTTTCTCAGACTGAGGACAGCCAAAGCAGTGTACTTGGGAAAATCTTAGGGAGCAAGATAATAAAAGATACGAACAAGATGGAGAAGAAATTTGTGCAGGTCTATATGGGTAATAGGAAGTAACATTCTCTTATATTAGTATCAGAACTTTAGACCTTGAATGGCCTGTCAAAATCTTATCTTTAAAATTAAACACATTCATAACACTGAGTGGGTTTTCTTTAGTGGGATTTCTGTAGTTTCAGGCCAGGTGTTCAGCTTAAAGTTCAGGGAAAACTAAAATAGGGAGAAGGCTGGTCTAAGCAATATTCATGATGCATATAACTCGAAAGGGGATCAGCTCAAGGGATGTGAGCCCTGGACAAGGGGAACCCAAGAAATTGACATCAGTCTGATGATGGACTAGATCAGAGAGAAGCCAGCTACTCGTCTTTCTAATGCTTTTATCTCACAGGTGGTCTCAAAAAGCAATGTTGCTCTTGCTGTAAAAAAAATGTAGCTGAGAGGAGGCACTCTCAAAATACTTCTATTTAGGGGAAAGTTTCCTTATTTCTATTATTGTACCTATAAGTTTTCCCTCTCATGACTCATTTATTTTCTGCCTTTTGCTGATCAGCTGAACTTTGCTCAAACACAAGTTTCAGTGAAGGTCAAGGAGTGGATTCCAATCACACTGACAGCTTCATAATGGCAGAGGCAGTAGTGGGCAGGAGACACTAATCCTCATGAGACGTTCTGGTGGTACCCTTAAAACTAAATAAACAATGGTGCTTCTGGGAATAAGGTTTCAGGTGTTAAAGGCATCCTGGTGAAGCTGGAAGACAGGAGCCCACAATCGGAGGGCCTTCAACGAGCACCCCACTGCCACAAAGTAAAGATTTAATTCATGGGCACTATTCACTCAGCCTGTTTGACACAGATAATACGTATTAAGTTTACAATATTCAACCATGCTTTACTTTATTAAGGATACTAATATTTAGTGCTCCAATTACCTAGAATTAAAAAGCATTTTCCATTTAAATCAAGTATTTTTTGCACTCTACTAAAGCTAACCATTTGTTTGAGTCCCACCAGCAAAACCATGGTGAATTAATGTCACTCTCTCTCGCACACAAGTTTTAAGTTATCAGTTTAAGATCTAAGGACAGTGAATTTCAAAATACCCTGTCATACGAAAACCAAACAAGAGTATGCTAAATAAATGCTGTAATTACTCAGATGAATTAATATCTGTTATCTTTAGTTCAGATAATCTGTGTTTTCCTTCATTTCTGTTAAAAATCAGAAGTTTCTTGGGCACCTTTTCTTCTTAGTAAATACAGAATTAAAAGATCAGATTACATTATTATTTTTGAAAATGTAAATAGTAAAAACAGTAAGTTGCTTTTATATATGGTTCCAGAATATAAAGTACACCAAGAAGAAACCGATGGAGGAGCAGTGTACTTCACAACTAGGAACCAAGGAGTGTCCTGAAGTAAGGCATGAAGTTAAAAAACAAGTGAGCATTTCCCAATTACATACTTATCCCCAGTTTGCCAAAAAACTTCTCCAACTGAATGACAGATGTTGCCTAAAAGTTACATATCACTAATAAAAACAGAACTGCCAAATTCATTATTTTAAATACTTTTCTGCCACTCATCTGACCACATCCAACAACTCCCATAAATCCAGAAGAGGAGGCCACACACCCAAGAACCAGCTCCACCCAGTCTTCAATTACTGAAAGTTCTCCTTTGAGCCCACCAATGAGAAGATTAACGCCTGCAATTTACATACAAGATAACTCATTTTCACCCCAGATATAAAGCATGTGAACATATTAATCATTTAAGGTTTCTAAGTCCTCAGTTCTAAGTTGCCTGCTGCTGTTAATGGAGTCCTGAGGACCAGGCAAAGGGAACCTGCCCGGCCACAAGCTCGTAATTAGCCCATCTCTGCTGACCCTCCAGGTTAAATATGCACTGCTGGGTACCAAGACCTGACAGCCCTCTCTACACACTTACTTGGTATGGCCCATGACCAAGACTATTTGCAAATTTTAGATCAAAGAAAATGGACAGTTTGTCCATCAGCCTGCAGAGCGAGGAAAATGTGAATGACTTGCCCCAAGTGACAACAAATTGGTAGCAAACATGAAAATTAAATTCTTGTTTCCCACCCAGGCACAGGTTCTAACCTACAAGCTTTTTTGAAAACGTCTATCTTAAACAATGCATATTTTTGGATGAATCTAATGTAAACTAAGACTCTGTTCAAACTTCACCCCCTATTGTCTTAACTAAGATAATTCATTTAACTCACCTCCTTTCACAAAGAATTTGTAAGGGCTTAAAAGGCAGATATGATAAAACCAAACAACAGAAATACACAAAAAGTTATGACTAAGGACAATATTTATAAGAACAGAAAGAAAACAGAATAAAGATTTGCTGGGAAACGAACAGAAACCACGTTTCACCTTATCCATGAGGATCGTGTACCAGGTCCTCAGAGCAGTTCCTCCCAGCAGCCCAGGACACAGTCTGCCTCCCGATACCAGTGGGAAATTGTACTTGAACAGCCGCTGGAGTGACCGAAGAGGTTGCCTGGGCCCAGATGACTGGCTCCCCGGGTGCCCAGCTTAGGGGACCTTCCCGTGTGCTGTCGTACAGGTTGGGAAGTTCTGCCTTAGAGCAAGCAAAGGGTTTCTGGCCCTTGTATCTGAAAAATATTCCCCTTTAATGCTTCTCCAAAGGGGCACTGAGCATTATGATAGACAATTACTTACAAACAGCCTAAAGCATTTCCTCTTGAGTCCTCTGAGGATAAACATTAAATAATCATTACGAGCTGTGGGCACCGGGTATGGAGGCATTTCTGCAGAGGACTGACACAAAGGGGACGGCACCCGACGCAGATGAACGTGACTACAGACCCTGCGTGCTGCCCGCTGTGAGTGGCCTTTCTCTCAGCCAGGGCAGCCGACAGTTCAAAATTATGTTTTTCAGTGAGGACTAGAGTTCCTATACTTGAAAAGTTAGCTGAGGAGATGGTAAAGGGGCCATACTCATGGGAAAGCTGAGGGGGCCCAACCACGACTGCCCCCTGGGCACACATGCTGTCCCACGGGCCAAGGCAGAGGGCTGGAGATGGCATTAACTGGTCCTTTCATTGCTCTCTTAGGCGTGCCTTTTATTGGAAATCATCTTTGAAAAACCGTGGTGTTTTTCTTTGGGGACAAATTCATAAACACTTAGGAGTCAAAGTAGATTCCACTTGCTGCTGCGGCAGCAGGGCACCCACAGAGGTCTTCCAACCGCCGGACACCCCCACCCTGAGGCTCTGGCCCTCCCAGCCTCCACTCATGGCATCTCGGGCAGCCAAGTAGCTTTACCTATTCTCCACACCCAAGGGGGAAGGTCGGCCAAAAGGCCCAGGCATGATATCCAATACTTGAATTGAGTGAGAAAAATCTCAAGTCCCTGCCACCCTGGCTCATGCCTGAGAGCTCTCTCCTCCACTGCTTTGTCTGACCCCATGAACAACCTAGCTGGCAAAGCGAATCTGAAATCCAACCACGAAAGTAGGAAGGCCTGTGCTTCTCATGCTGGTTTTCCCCCTTCTGTGGTGTGACGCAAATGGCGCCTGGAACAACTCACAGCATTTAGGGCTACAACCGAAATCTCAACTGTGTCCCCCCAGGAAGGCCCCTTTCTGGTTTCCAAGGTCGGGCATAACTGAGTTGGGTGGGTCGTAACTTGATCTCGTCACAGGCAGTAAAGCAGCTGTTGCATGAATCGTGCAAAGAAATTAGGGAAAACAGGAAAGAATATTTGATAAGGAAACTAGAAAACAAGTCATCAATCACCCCAAATTCTCTACCAATAGTGGGGCCTCTAAGTGGGTTTTCCTCAGGCAGCGTCCTGGCCCCACGCCCGGGACACTGCCTCTCCAGCAGACAGGAGTCGCCCGCCGTTATCTCACACTCAATACTCAGCACGGTGCACTGTTTGGTGCAGCAGAAACATTTAAGACGTCCTGAATGAACCATCCACAGAAATTCAAGAAAACAGGATAAATATTTCACTCTTCTTTCTTCCTTACTTGCCCTCACTCTTCCCAAACTATTTTCAGCTCAACACCAAAGGGACACAGCTCAGCTCTCTCTCTTTAAAGATCAGGGATCCAGGAGAAACTGAACTGACAGGACTTGGGAGGCGGACACCAGGGCTAGGCCGAGACAGACACCTGAAGTTACAAATAACAGAAACCCACTGGCGTGCCCTGAAGCACACATACCCATTAAGGGCGGGAGGATCTCCGGAACTCAGAGGCAGAAGCATGGCCAGGCTGCCGAGGATCAGGAGGAGGAGGAGGAAACCCTTCCGCCGTCACCTGTTCATGTTTCTCTCCCTCCGGAGCCAAGTGGCCCTGCCTGCCTGACACAGGCTTCCCTTTCAGAGGATGGGCTTTCTCTGTTTCTCTATACACACAAATGCCTCACAGCTGTTGGGTTTGCACGCTCCCAGCTCAAGGAACCAGCCTCGGCTGAGACTAGCATTCCTACTCCAAATTCTAAAGTCCTGGGAAAACTAGACTGGATCAGAAGCCAAAAGCCTCAACCAGCAATTCTGCTTTCTCCCTGCTCCCTCCTGGAGTGGAGGAGCTGCTCGGAAAGACAGGGTCTGCAGACACCTCTAGAGCGGTGGCTGCGGTACTGAGTGTGAGGTGTCTGTTCCTGGCCTTCCTCTCGTTGCCACCCCCCTGCATTCACACAGCCTTATGGCACGCTGCCATCCAGCTATTTCAGGCTAACTGGCCAAAAATGTAGCGCATTTCCTTAAGCAGTTAAGATGCTGCCTCTTTCAAGTTAAACAAAAAACTCCTGCGCAGAGATCAGTTACTGGGTCATGTGAATGCGTAAGATTCTCAGGAACATAAAAGCCAATTTCTGACCAATGGTGAAGAACATACCCTTCTGTTCTTTCTCCTTCCCACGGTAGTGAAACAATCCAACAAAAATTACAGAAATCATCTCGATATGCATCCTGTTCATGTGTAAATCCTGGCACCAAGCTCAAGAGCTGGAATACAGTAGATGCACAGCAAATGTCTGATGGACTAGAACGTGTACTTCTATCTGTATTTACAAATCAACAGCATATATGCATGAGGCTTTTACATGGGGTCACATGAATGTGTAATTGTAAATAGAGCAGCATTCGTTGGCTGTAATGCAAAAAGATAATCTTCTCAAACTTTGAAGTGTACTCAAATCAACTAGGGATCTTATTGAAATGCAGATTATCCAGCCTGGAACCAAGTCTACACATTTCTAGAAGGTTCTCAGGTGGCCCTGATGCGGCTGGTCCACACACCACATTATAATAGCAAAGTGATGCCTTTTTGAGTCAGTATAGTAGAATGCCAAAGGCAAAAATGTGCCAGTAATTAAAGGGTCCTCCTCTGAAAGATCACATGCAGTCATTAGAAAAATACATGAGAACGTTCTCAGGGACTAAACCTTATTTTCAGATTCAAGTCTTCAGTAAGTGTTCACTGAGCACCTATGCAGGTGCAGGGGCTACAGCAGCCTTAGTCATTCTTGCCAACAGCTTAATAAATGAAGGAATGCAACTAGAGGCTTCTCTGTATTCTCAGTGACGTTCAAATGAAGAACATAGAGAACAACACCGAATGTGTAAGCGTGTGTCTGAGGAAGGGGTGACGTGCACCCGCTTAGGACCCTGGGTCTTCCTGAGGTTCCTATTAATGCTCATGTCAAGAAGCCACCACGGCCCCTTGCCCGCCATCCCAAGCCCTCATCATTCTGCCCAGGCCTGCTTCTCCTTTGTCCTCACAGTTATGGGAACGACAGGTTCCTGGGGTCATCTTCAACTTGCTGGACCACACGCCTTCCCCATCTCTTCTCGTTAGTTACCATGTCAAGTCTGATGAAGATGTAAGACCGTAGATGAGACTGGTTATACCACTCAAACACCAGGGGGAAAAGCCCACCAGGGATCCCCTTCCCTTCCATTTACCAAAGCCCTCAACCCTGCCAGGCTTAAAGAGATAGTTCCCCCGAGGGCCTCGGCTGTGTAACGGAGTCTGCCGGAGGTACACAGACAAGGGGTGAATAGTGCTCAGAATCATAAGGAGTTTCTTCTTTACTCATGTCAGGGTGGATATCTGGTTCAGTTTCATGACTATCATCTATCTACTACAGAATTTTAAAGACATGCAAAATCTCTGAAAATCACAGGAAAGCATCAATTACATCCTTAATAATTCATTTGTTCATAAACAGGCAAAACTGTATAAGCTGTTATAGTATTCTTTTGCCAGAGGCATACAAGTCATCACATTTGTGATTTAGCATGGATTTATTCTGCTTGTACATTGTAGCACATACTTCTCAAACTGGGGTACTTATATCAAGGGAGGTGTGCGCTCAGCAAGCCAGAGGGAACATGAGCCCAAGGAGAAACTGGAGGGTCTTCCTGGGGTGTCCATTTTAATTAAGATTTGAAAGAAGGGGAGTGAGAAAAATATTAATAATATAACTGATCATGAATTTAAATATTTTACACTAAAATAAATGGAACAGGATAACCAAGCTTCACTGATTTTAATGATAAAGCACTAGACTAAAAAGAAACTTCCTATTCTGGGGACTCACTCTTCTCTCCCGGTAGGGGAACTTCTTCCAGCCCAAGACTCTAAGGAACAGTCATATCTTTTTTAAAAGTTTATTTGAAAATCCCCTATTTATCAGTACAAAGACATATTTCTCACGTAAGATCTTGGGGCAATGAGATTTCCTCCAAAGAACACTTCAGTCCTAAGCAAATCCCTTGAAAGTTGAATGTTCAATTTTGAATAAAATGTCTTGAATTTGAATAAATAATAAAAAAATATTGAAAGAACAATTTACTTCACAAATGTAATCACCAGACAAAATTTTAAATTGTTTAAAGTATTTTACAAAAAAGTTAAACAGAAAGTCGGAAAAGAGGGAGGCTGCTGTGATCAGAGAGCCTGCGTGGTGCTGTAGTTCTTCTCAATTAATTTTATTCAGAAACTATCAATATCGGCAATTTCAGAACAATTTTCTTATTTCACATACTGAGAGCTAAAATGATTTAGTATTTACTTTCCATTATAATGATAACCCCGAGACATCTCTACTCAAGAAGAAAATACAGAGAAAGTAATCCGGAAAGAAAAGGGAATTGAGGTCCTTGTCTGTAAAAGACAGAGAGATACTTACAAGGCATCACATGGCATATGCTTGGCCAATATTGTCCACTGTCTCTCTTTAACCATACTTGGACAGTCCTGCAACAGAAGAAAACGTGTACTTTTAGTCATGGGAAACGACAGCATGAAAACTCTTAATTATACACACACACACGTTTTTATGTAACATACCTTAGCTACATATAACATATATACAAATGTGTCTTAAGTACATATATACTACATATAAATGTATATGTACGTACTCCACCATGCCTCTCTAAAAATCCTGTATTCCTTAAATTTAAGGCTTATGTACATTTAGAATTATATATGGCTCTTTAGAGTTATCTTCATATGTCTATGTACACATGTGTAATAGTGATAGTGTTCAGAAATTATTATTTTTATTGCTGTTTTGCCCCTCCAAATCTATGACCCTTTGCCCTGATCTGCTGGAAGCATTTATCTGCCTGGGGAGTTATTAGGTTTTACCAGGGAAGTAAGTTTGAAGAGAGAAAATGAAGCAGTATGCAGCATCTGACACATACAGAAGATACACATCAAGTCCACAGTCTTACAGGCCAGGCCACTGTCTTCAGGGAGGGTTTGTCCAAACATGGCCAAGCAGTGATACCCTCTGAGACCGATTCCTGAGCTAGAGGGCTGGCCTGGGGCCCACCGCAGAACAGGGTAACCCTGAAGCAAAGGCTGCAGGAGAAGTTCCATGTGGCAGCTAGCCAGGAAGCTGAGGGGGCTGGAGCCCTCAAGAGCAGGAGCCGGGGAGAGGAAGGCCCCACCGTGAGTGACGCCAGCTGGGGCGTCATCCGCAAAGGCGAGCACGGCAGACCCAACTAGAACGTCACGGGAGGCAGGTCTCTGGGACAGAATGAGTTCTGCCAGAACTGAAGAGAGAAATAGACAGTTCTACAATAACAGTCAGGGATTTTAATATCCACTTTCAATAACAGATAGAACATCCAGACCGAAGGAATAAAAGGAAATAAAGGACTTGAACAACATTAAAAGCCCACTAGACCTAACAGACATGAGAGAACACAGCACCCAACAGCAGCAGGACACGCACTCTGCTGACATGCACATGGATGTTCCCCAGAATACACCGTATGGTTGGCCACGAATCAGTTCTCAATATAGTTTAATAGATTGAAATCGTACAAACATCTTCTCCAACCAAAATTGAATGAAACTAAAATCAGTAACTGAAAACTGAAAAAAATAACGGATATGAGGAAATTCACATAACCTTAAGCAATCCATGAATCAAAAAAGAAATCACTAGGAGAATTAAAAAATACTTTAAACACAAATACCATAACTTATGAGGGGCAGTGAAAGCAGCCCTCAGAGGGAAATTTATAACTGAAAATGCCTGCATTAAAACAGAAGCGAGATCTTGAACCAAAAGCCTAACTTTACACTTCACAGAACCACAGAAAGAAGAGCAAACTAAACCCAAAGTCAGCAGAAGGAAATAAACAGTAAAGATTAGACAGAAACAAAATAGGGGTTAGAAAAGCAGTAAAGAAAATCAGTGATACACAAAGTTGGTTCTTTGAAAAAGATCACCAAAATTAACAAAACTTTAGCAAAACTGATTACAGAAAAAAAAGAGAGGGTATGAATAATTAAAATAAGAATTGAAAAGTGGGAACACTACTACCTACCTTAAAGAAATGAAAAGGATTACACAAAAAAATACTATGAACAATTAATTATATGCCAGTAAATCTGGTAATCTAGATTAAATGAAAAAATCCCCAGAAACACAATCAGCCAAACCCGACTCAGAAAGAAATAATCTCAACAGACCTATGACAAGTAAAGAGATTGAATCAGTAATCAAACACCTCCACAGAAATGAAAGTGCAGGACCAGATGGCATTACTGAAGTCAGCCAAACATTTAAAGAACGAATGAGAATCCTACTCGACCTTCCAAAAAAGAGAAGAGAGACTACTTCCTAACATATTATAACCTTTTACTTCATTTTATTTAACATTATTAAGCTTTTGAAATTATTTATCCATTCCTTTATGCATTGTTTAAGCATGTACTGAGCACCTGCTACATGCCAGGCATAGTGGAGGAGCTTCATGTGAACAGACAAGTGAATACTTCATTAGCATGGTAAGTGGGAAGAGCTGGGAGCAGCTTTATGTGCATGTAAGGCCACGCAGGAAAGGTGTCCAACCCATGTGGGGAGGAGTGGGAAGTTCAGGAAGGCTAACTCCTAAGGGATGGCGTTATTATTTATTTCTCTCGGTGCACTGGGCACATTCTGTGATTTGATCTACCTACTTGCAAATGTGTTTATTATCTGATTCTCCCATTAGAAAGTAGCATGAGGATAAAGAATATTCCTTTCTTGTTCTCTTCTGTCTACCCAGAGCCTGGCAGAGTGCATGGGACATGGCAAACATACAATATTTGCTGGATGACGGAAAGTGTTAGCCCGAGGTGGCAGAGGCTGCCGGTTCCCTACACTAGATTCCTTCTCTCCTCCTTCACAGCAGCTCCGCTGATCTGGGAGGGGTGGGGGAGCACCAAGGCCAACGAGCAGAGCACAACAGGCCGTAAGCTAAACCAGATGTTTGGAAGAGTTTATTTGCTACGGATCCTACTACAAGCAACCAGAAATAAGTCTTCTGGGCCTTTCAGAGGATTACTTTGCCAACAAAATCCCGGACGTGGTCTCCCACACAGAGGACTCATGTCATTTGTTACCTCGTGCACAGACAGGGCTCTGGAGCACAGAGGGACCCCAGGTTAGTAAGAGCCACCATTTGGAGCCAGGTGGTCCAACGTCAGAGGCTGCTCTCTCAACCACGACCTGATGCAGAACTGTTCCCTGATATGGGAGGGACAGGGAGGTAGGAGAACACAGGGGGCTTCTTGTCAACATACTGAGTTTAAAGTAACTACAGGTCATCTGAGTAGCAACGACACATGGAGCAGCTTCTGATGTGGGGGGAGAGCTAAAGGCAGCACCTGGCTACGAGCACAAGGCTGTCACGCTCCTGTGATGCTCCGGGAGCCACTGGTCCCAGTCTTTCAGATGCATGAATTATAAGATGCTCTCTCTACATTCTTAAGTAATAGTGTTTCTAACAATTCCCGTGAAAAGGCACACATCAATGCAGCCAGCACATGCATGCACAGGTTTAAGAATTTTAAAATAGTTATACAGTTCAAAAGGGTAGCAGGATGTTAGTTTTAATTTTAATAGTAACAAATATTCTACAGAAATAACAGCCCCTAAAATACTGTGCACATGCATTTAATCCTTACAGTAACTCTATGAAATGAAATAGAAGTCATCCTTTAGAGTTGAAAATCTAAGGTACAGAGAACGTACAGGATTTGTCTAGTGAGTGGGTGCAGTTATTTTAAATACTGGGCTCTCTTCACTAAATATTTTGCCTGCCTTACACCAACAGGTATTAAGGGCAATTGATAAGTTTTACAAACTAAAAATAAAATTATATAAAAATATTTGTTCCCTTATCTTTAGAGGTTTAAAAAAATGTACTGCATCCTAGAAGTTGAAAGTACAATTTGGACGGCTAGGAATTTCCTAGGTAAACTTAAATTCCACTATACAAAGCCTGTAAGTGTTAATTTTTCTGCAAATTGTATTTCTAAAGCAACACAAAAAGCTTTTAATAGTAAGTGAAACCTTTTTCCTTGAAAAAATTTAAGAAAAACACAGTTGTGAGTAAGAATAGTAGTTAAAACCAGTAGAGGTCAGTGTATTGGAGAAGAGAAACACATGGCCCTGCTGAAACGCAGGCAAACCACGTTCACCCCGCCCGCAACCCCTGGCTTCGCAGAGACGTGGCAAGGCCACTCGCATGCTGCCCCACGCACGCCCCTGGGCTGCCTCTCCCCGGCCCACGCATTCGGCACTAGTCAGGAGCAGACAGTGGGCGAGCTGGGAGAGAAAAGCAATGCTCATCTCAAAAAACAGTTAAGTCACGGTCCCTGAGGGGCCTAGAAAGTTTGGCAGCTGGGCCATTTGGAAAACAGCATAATCTACTTCTATGTTGGGCACAACTGACTACACTTCCACAGGTAAAAGTTACTTTTAAATAATAGCCTTAAACATTATTCCTACACCTGAAAGTTTTGGTTTTTTTTTTAAGTTAAAACAGATGTCAGATAAATTGTAGCATTTATCAAAACTCCACCGTGATCAGTGCTGGTTCGCTCCTCAGCTGAGCTCTAAAGACAGTCAGAGAAGGAGCCGTATTTTATCTTACTTGGCAACTCCCCAGGGCCAAGCCCAACTCCAGGTCCAAAGCTGGGGCTCATTGTTTGTAACGAATCAGTCAAAAACCCTCCCTGCAACCCCCACCTGTCACCGTCACCAGGCAGGAAGTTCTTGGGACACTCCTGCTCTGAGGCCTTGCGCAGAATGGCGGCAAAGAAGCTGGTTGGCACCCGGGCACGGAGGACTGTGCCCACCACTGGGGGACATGGTGGGAAGGGGCTGTGAAATCCTGAATTCCACAGCTCCAGGGTCGAGGAGTTCCCTGAAGAAGTAAGAAAGGGAAGGGCACGGCCATACCACCTGCCACCCTCCGAAGAACCAAACCCAGCACCTGCCTCAGCTGCGGCCTTAACCAGGACCTTGGCTTCCTCAAGGACAGCCGTCACACAGAGGGGTCTGGGCTGAAACGTCCAATCAGCCAAGGGAGTCGATTCCCTGGCTTCGGTTTGTGTGTGACCTTGCTCAGAACTGTGCTCATTCACACAGGCTGCCCATGGGGGTTAGCTACACACCGTTGCTGAGCGGACTCCATGTGTGTCTACACACACACACACACACACATACACACACACACATGGCCAAGCATGACACCAGGCCCACCCCACCTCCATCCTATCTAGGCAAAACACACCTTTTGTTCTGTATTCCAGCAATCCTTAAGAGCCCGCCTATACTAATGGGGACGATGAAGTAGGGGGCCAGACAGCTCGAATTTCCCAAGATTGCTGAAATCTAGGAGTTAGGATTCTGCCCACAAGGGCAGGTACACACATTCAATCACCAACCTGCTGACCATTAAGTCATTTGGCAAACATTTAGTGAACACCTCCTAGGCACCAGGATGTAAAACACGGGAACCACAAAGACAACAAGAGGCCCCTCTGCCATCCACAGCTCGCCCCCTCCGCGGGACCCACGCCGCAGAGCACTGCAGTTCTCAGGGAGCTGAGGCAAGGCCCCGCTGCCACAGGACCCCGGCAGGGGCACTGAACGCCAAGGACGGAGCCCGGGGGTCCCGCGGTAAAGAGAGCTTCCCAGAGATGATGGTGTCTGAGATGCAGAATGAGGCGTTCAGGAGGGAAGTGGGGGAGGGAGCAGGGCAGAGCATGTTCCCGGCAGAGCATGTGCACACCCGCGCACAGTGAGCAGGGGCGAGCGGGACCCGGGAAACAAGCCTGGGCCCAGGAGGCAGGAGGGTGGCGAGGGCCCTGCGCGCCACACCAAGGAGTCTGCATTTTTTAGGACGATGGGGAGCACTGGAGGATAAGCAGCCAATCACAAGGTCATACTTCTGTCTGGGGGGAGCCTAGAGGCCTGGGTACCTTGAAGTAACCAGTTTGGAGGGTGTGGGCAGGAAACCAGGCAAGAAAGTATGAGGCTCCGGGAAAGAGAAGAGGACAGGCTGGGAGCGTCTGGAGGTGGGCGCCGCAGGAATGGCCGAGCCGCTCAGCAGCAAGTGCGCGTCATCTCGAACGTGCTGATTTGGGGACGGCCCAGTTAGAGCTGCTGAAGAGCGGACTGCGTGCCCACCGGAGCCCAGGGCTGAGACCGGCTGAAGGTCACCAGCACACAGGCAGTAGCTCAGGCTTCGGTGAGTCTGAAGACAAGAGGGGCAGCACGGCCCCTGGTCCCACGGCGGTCAAGGGGCGCAGAAAGAAGTGACGTGAGGAGGGCTCAGCGAGCGCTGCGGGGGAAGTAAGGAGACACGCCTCACTGCTCAGACCCGGCAGGTGTCCCAACGTCTGGTAGGGAAAATAAGGTCATTATAAACATACCAAAGAACTGAACCAAAGCGGGTGAAAACGTGCCCGCAATAAGAAGCTGTCTATGTAGGCCACTTCTGAGAGCAGAGGGAGACTGGGGTGTGGACAAATGGTATACCACAGGTTGCTAAGCTACTGAGTAAAGTAAGACGAGGCGTCTGCCCATGTTCAAATTCAGGCTTTTAAAAATGTGCCCTAGAATGAAGCAGCCTTCAGCAGTTACCATAGCGATGAGCTTCATTTCCCAGGGGACAATTGTTATTTTTGCCACCACTGAAGTAGCTGGGGCTGGGGGGGAGCGCGCCCCACTGTGTCCTCAAGACCGAGTTTCCAGGGAACACGTTTCTAGAGTCACATCGCCGCTCAGCATCCACAGAAGGCGGCCGCTCGCGCCTATAGGCTAACAGGAAAACCGAGCAATGGGTCGCCAGCCAGTGTCTTTTTATAGTTTTTACAGGGTCTTGTTTAAAGGGGAAAAATGCCTCCAGTGCAGAGAACTTTGCAGAAATTCTTAGAAAACATACCTGAAAGATTTTTTTAAAGACCTACTTCTCTATGGTCATTGGCAGTAAGAGCAAATGATGAGATTCTCATCATATGCGCTCAGATCGTATGTCGTGTACCAGCTAAACCCGGTCTCCCACAAGCACGTGCGCGTGTATGCGTTGAGGGCTCCTCCGCGGGAGGCAGGGCGGAGATCCCGGGCCGGGGGGGCCCGCGGTGGGTGCTGTCCAGCTGCATCACGGAGGCCGGGCCACTGGACGCCGAGCTTACCACCAGCCAGTGGGGCCCGCACCCCCAGCCGAACCAGACACCTGGATTCCTTTCTCGCAGGTACGGCAGCCTAGCGATCGGGCCTCAGGGAGGGGTGTGGCCGTTTTCTGTTTCAACACCTTCAGCTTTTAATGGCATCCCTGCTTCAGGAACAGGAATGGCCAGGCTAGTCACTTGCTGTCAGGTGCTATGGCGAGACGTGCTTAGTACAGCCAGCTCCCCGCGGCACTTCCACAAAAGCCCTCACAATTCAGAATTTTAGAAACCACAATTACATGTCAGCATCTTCACTGTTTTTTTAAATACATAAAATGAAGTCTTAAAATGAATGGACCCATATGCCAGATGAGAAATTACAAACACACGCAAAACAGGCAGAACTGTCCTCATCAGTCAGTGGTAACGAGCCGGGGAGAAGCACCCCAAGGCCTTAACAGGATCACCGCGAGTAAGCACTGTCCTGTGTCTGCGGGCAGTTCCCTTGCATTCTAGACTTGCTTCGATTATTTTGTTTTCTTGTTAATCTCTCAGTGGCTAATATTTAAGCACAGCTCCTTAACCTTGCCTGGTTGTGGGCTCAGAGTTGAGAGACCCCCTGTTCATGATGGTTATCTACTCATATCTACTCTCCCGTATTGGCATAACTGCCCTACAAGGGGATTCCTTGTAGCAAAACTGAGGACACCCAGGCGAAATTAAGCTCCGGGATCACAACAAACTTGGCCAATGTTAGCACAGTCGTGTCAGCTGTCAGTGCTAGTTAACAGGTCCATCTCCCCACGCGACAATGAATTTTTGGAGGGCTTTATAATTTTTTATTTTTGAGTATTTTCATCTTTGATGTTGACTACAGACAGTCCTTGGCATAGAGAAGGTGTTTGGAAAAGGTCACATATATATAAAAAAGAAAAAAAAAAAGGAACAGGAAATAAAAAGTAAAGAGGAGAAAAGAGCAGCTCCTGGTGCAGCAGCCGAGCAGCTGGCCAGCAGGGCGGGGAGGCGCCAGGAGGCCGGGCATCTGCTCCGCAGCCCGAGTCCCACACGGGCAGAGAAGCGGGAGCGAAGCTCTGAATGGTCAGTCTGCATAATGCGACAATACTGGGGTGTTCATCACATCACCCATCAGGAGGGATGGAACCACTCGAGGAGCAGTACAGGTGTACACACCGTGCCTCGCTCTACACGCAGCAGCAGAGCACGGTCTGCATCACCTTACTCCCCACAGCATCCCCACAGCCCGCTACGGCGGCAGGTGCCCAACAGACGCTCCACAGGGACTTCATGAAATACCCGGAAAGAGCACGGCCTTGGGGAATGCCCCTGGCTGCCACTGTTCTGGACCCGTAGAGGGAAGAACTGTTCTGTTCCAGGGAAGCCACACAGCAAAATGGCCGAGAATGGGGAATCACTGTTTAATGGGTGCAGGGTTTCCAGGTGGGACATGGACAGTAGCAAGGCTGCGTGACACTGTGGATACACTTAATGCCAATGAACTGGACACTTAAAAATAGTTAAAATGGTAAGTTTCATGTCTATTTTACCCCAGTAAGAAACTTTTACAATAACACTTAAAAAAAAAAGAAACACAACGAAATGACTCTCTCTCTGAAACTGGAATCTTCAGAGTTGCCAAAGATACAGTAAATAGAAGACAGCTGTGGACAGTGGCCTGGAGCCAGTCAGTAAAGGACATACTGGGTTGAGAATGTGTAAAAGGACTTCCCTTGCCTGCCCAGCAGGGTGGGGCAGCAGGGGAGCCATCAAATCCAACTTGAACTTAGGGTCTGGAGGAATCAGTCTTACTATCCCATGAGAAAAGGCACAGAGGAGACTTCCTGAACCATGTGTAAGTGGGTAAGGTCACACAGTGAAAGGGAATATTTTAAAGTATTACTTGGGCCACTAGTGAGCACCCTGGATTGGACAGGAGAGAAGTGAAAGGCTACAGGACCAGCTGAGGGCCCGCGACAGCAATCAACATGTTAGGATACAGTAGTGGCAGGGGAGTAAGGGGGAAAGAACCAAATCCTAGACACATTTCTCAGAAGGAATCGGGGGAAAGAGAGGAAGCCAAAGGCGGCTACGGCGCTGGTGACACAGCCACATTGCAACAGAGGCGGCCAGGCCTTGTTTTAACAAGCGAAGGCCTCACAAAGCCAAATGACTTTTCCAAGAGAGAGAAACTGGAAATCAGAATAGATTCTCCAAAAGACCTTCTGGATTAAAACAATCAAAATGCTAGGTAAAACTGAGGATTTGGTTTTCTTTCAGTTATTTTAAAACGTTGCTAACTTCTTTAAAAAGGACAGGTCTACAGACCCCCCCAAACCCTAGGAAATCATGGTGTTGTCAGCAGTTTTAATTCTTAAGTTTTTAACCGAAAGAGTTTCTTTTGCACCCTGGAGATTTTAACGCCACACGCAGGAGAAAAGGCCTAGCGCCTGAGTCCGAGCCTGGGCCACCTGGGGAATCTAGTGAGACTCTACATAAGCTGGGATTCCAAAGGCTACACTCTCAGTGCGAGAGTTCACAAGAAATAAATCCCCCCGTGCAGAATGAGATAGCAAGGAAACCTGTCTGGATAAAAGGGGAAAAAACAAGTAAAAATCAAGCTGTTCTCCACAAGCTGATCCTCATGAAAGATTCTATACACATTTGGTCTACTGTGTCCTCTCAAAATTCTCAAGTAGAGAATTTAATTTTAAGTGGCCCTAGATTTTTAATGTCCTCAGGCAACCAGGAGAAGCAAAAGCAAAACCAGTCTTATGGAGTAGCTCAGCTTCAAGACCTTTAAAATTTTCCCCATATTAAGTCATAAGGAAAATGAGTGGATCACCATTAAAAAAAAAAAAAGACAAACCCACAAGAAAACTAGATGTCACACAGTAAGAACCAACAAACATGAAAGAGCAGAAGGAGACCCACAATGACCTAAGATACTAAAACCATCAGAAATAGAATATAAAAATTACATTTAATGTGTTTCATGAATAAAATAGGTTTAAAATTGAACAGAAGAGAGTAAGCACACTGGAAAAAGAACCGAATAGTACTGAAAATGAAAAAATATTACTATTAAAACTAAAATGTCAATGGAGAAATGGCACATACCAGACACAAAGAGAGGATTTGTAAACTAAGACAAATGAGAAACTACAGTACAGTCCTCACAAAGACATGGGGAGATATTAAAGGTTTAAAAACAGTAATAGAGAGAAAAAGATTAAAATGAGAAGGTCTAAGGAATAAAAGAATGGAAAAAGAGGCAATAGTTGAGAGATAATGGCTCAGATTCTTACAGAAATTTTGAAAGATGCCCATTTTAAGACAAAGACTATCAATGACAAAATCAGCCCAGACCAGACCAAAAGCTATCATTACCTTCCTGGACGAACTGCTCAGAGTACAATGGTGACTGTACCTCAGCTACATTCATTCATTCCCATTTTCTTGATATCCTACAACTTCAGACAAAGAAAATATTTTCTAAGGATGCTAAGGATGCATGTTAGAGAAAACAGGAATCCAATCATGCATCAGATCATAACCAGTCTTCTTTGCTGTCAATGTTGTTGTAAGAAACATGCCATATATATTCTTCAATACTACCTCTTGTATTTCAGCAGTGACTAGAAATGCTCCATAAGTAAGATGGACCCAAGTTAGATAGCGCATGGTTTGGGGACATGACTGTTAATTAAATCAAGTATAGGGCAGAAAAATAAAGTCCATCCATTTTGCCTGTCCTCCTCTAATTCTCTTTATCCTTTACAAAATATTCAAGGGTGAGTGAAGCAAAGATGTAATCATTCCCAGTAGATGCATGAAGGGGCTAGAAATCTAGAAAAATCAAACAATTTGATGAAAGGTACCCAGGAAGATGGTGGGAAAGGTTGCATCAAAACGTAATTTCTTAAACACACTGCGTGAACCATTTTAAATACTGCTCAAATAGATCAACCATAAAATATGTATATTCAAATTAGGTAAAACATGTTAAATGATATTAAGAAATTACTGTTATTTTAGTTCTGCATGATAATGGCATTGTGGAATGTGGAACGGTTATCATTTACAGTGTTAACAGGTGAGATGACATAGAAATATAAAATTCATTTAAAGGGAATCCCAGCACGTTACCCAACACAGGATGGAGTGGGGAGATACATGAACAAGACTGGCAAAGAGCGGATCATTTGTTCATCATTATTTGCATGCATTGTATATGTTTGAAATTGTCTACAATAAATTGTTTTTAAAATCTTGAGGTCTTGAATTATACCAACAACTGTATCTAATTGTGTGTAACAGAAAGTCATGGTCTCGTTTGGGAGTACAGAGAAATTCATGAACAGAGAAAAAAAATTTTTTTTGTTATCCACCTTGACAATTAGTTCAATATCCTTTTCTGGTATTAAGAAATAGTTCACAGACGAAACACTTATTTCTAGAGAATGCGTAACAACTTTTGGGTCTCAAAAATGAACGAACCACCTTCAAGAAGTTATGCTGTTAACAGCTGAGTTGGAAATAGTTGAGGCAAATTATCTAGCATATATGCCCAAAAGCTATTGGTACAAAGTATCAGAATAATCCTGCCAGGAAAATTTTAAAACTTCTCATGTTAAATATTCTCAATCTATAAATCACAGTAGCGTATGTCAGTGATAGAGGAGACAATAGCACATGGGCTGTTTTGAAGTTAGGAGAGTAGATAAAGTGCTTATTTCTGCAGTGCTTAAATGTATTTCATTAGGGGATCAAATTTTTCTCACTACTGGAAAACACTAAATGGCATAAAAGAATTCAGATTCTGTATTAAATAATCTACATTATTTCAAACATCTGTCTGCTCTCCTTTATGACAAAGAGGCAAACCCGGGGTTTCTAGATGGAATCATAAAAGCCCTTACAATCCAGGCTGTTTTATAAAATAACTAAGACTAATCATATTTCTCACAAATTTTAAAATGCATCTGACATGCTCTGTAGTAATACAAAGGAGTTATAAAACGGGAAAATCAAAGACAATGAAACTACATTTTTACTCTGCCAGGTCAAATAAACATACAACAGAGACTATTGTCCTCCACAATTCTTTGTGATATAAAATGACGATTTAGCAACAGTTGAAAATCTCATGTTACCTTGAAAACCAGTTTTCAAGATATCCTCTCCTCCTATAATCAACCTTTCTTCCTGTGGGTTCTTGAGGTACATACTGCATACTCATGAATGTTAGTAAGTCCCATAAGTCAAAATCACATGAGCTTTCCTTCCATACTGAACCTTCCCTATAAGCTTCCATAGAATTTTCTTGATGTACCAAAGCACATGGTATAAAAAGTGTAGATGAATCTAGTACAGCAAAATTTCTTTATTATGTTGGCTGAAGAAAATCTATTATTGGAAATAATTCATTATATCTTGGCCTTCTTGGAAAATGTGCTTGATTTAAGCCATGCTGACAGAAAAGCTTACATGTGAAATCATTATATTATATGCACAGAAAAGTCAGAGAAACTTCTGTTTATTAATCAACTCTCATTCATGTTTTTGTGGGAGAAGTCAGGTAAAAGTAATATTTGAAACTAAATTATTTTCTAAAATTCTTTTCAAGAATTCCTGAATTTTCAAAAAGATCCTGAAATTCTTAAGAATTTTGTGCTAAGACTGACATACCACAGAGCCCCCCACCAAATGCCAGTCTGTAAAGCTTATGTAAATTATTGCTCTACATAAGGCGCAGCACGTTGAGTTAATCCTGCAAAAATATAACTCCAAAAAGCTTAGCAGTACCCAGTATTTTTACTAGCAGCATTTTCCCAAGGAATTATACACGTAATAAAATGAATGAAATCAGCATTTTCTGACTCACACAGGGTAGCTTTTCGCGAATGGGTACTTAAGTGTGAAGATGGATTAACTCTCTGATCTCATTTTAATGAGTTTCTCTTTGCCTTTGAGGGACTGCACTGCACAGACGTTCAATCACAGTCTTAAAAATCAGTCCATTTAAGAGTTTTGAGAACTGCGCTGACTTGTCCTTATTTGGGCATACTAAATCAACCAAAATTTACAGTCAGAGCATAATTTAAATAATGTAAAGTTACCGCTTCCATCCAATAGGTTGCTAAGCCCGGTCAGACCTACCTACTTAATGTGCCTAGGACTGTCCCATCTCTGCCCCTACACTGCCTTCGTCACACTCCCACTGACACTCTCAGGAGCCTCCTGGCGGCTCTCCTGCCTCTGACCACCCTTCTCTGACCACTGATGTCATCTTTCTAAAACGCAAATCCTATTATGTCACAGCCTTCAGAGGTTTCGGGTGCAAGTGCAAGTCCACGGTCTACCAGGTCTCTGAGATCTGACCTGTAGGCCTGCCGGCCCCACCCAGGCCAGCCGCCCAATGCTCTGGGCTCTCACTTGGTGAGGGCCAAACTTTGGGTTCAATTTTACAGGTCAGGAGAGAAACAAGAAGAAAAACTACAAGGGTAGTGAGTTAGACACAGGATTGCCAGCTTAGTTTGCCAAGGGGAAAAAAACATTTTAAATAAACAAAAATCTACAATTCGCCAGCACTTTTCATTTTACAGAAAGTTAAGGACATGATCTTAGAATTCTAAAATTTGAATAAATTTAATTTTTGATATTAAAAGCTCGTTACATTGTCCTTTTAAAAAATCTCGCTGCACACTGGTGAGAACTCTACATCAACTTGTTCCGTGAGGCCAGCTGCCCTCAGCCCTCAGCTGTAGGCCCTGCATGTATTTACCCCCTGCTGAAGTCCGTCCCCTGCCCAGAGTGGTCACCTGCCCGATTAGTGCTCGCCCTTCAGCACTCACCTACTGGGGCGGTCCTCTGCAGGTCTCACTGTGCGGCAGAATAACGTGGGGATTTCTGGTCACAAAGATTCATCCAGAGTTTCTTCCCGCAGCTTTACGGTTTTAGGTTTTACCCTTCAGCCTATGACACATTCCTGTATGTGTATGACACGTGGATCAAAGTTCATTTATTTACTACATCGCTATCCAGTTGTTCCAGCCCCATCCGTTGGAAAGATAATCCTTCTTCCACCAAACCTGGCCTTGCTCCTCTCTCAAAGATCACCTGACCGTTCCTGTGGGGGCTCTCTTTCTGGACTCACTGTTCTGTCCCATTAATCCACTTGGGTAGGCCAAGCATCTCACATGTTTCTTGAAGGCTGTTGTCCGAACGCCAAAAGCATTCTGTGCAAATGAAGAAGAACCCGGAATGTTCCAGACCTTCTTGATGTTCACCTGTGTTGCCTTCTCCTGCTGTATTGTATCCGTTGTACAGTGCTTCGTGCGGTCTTCTGAGCCCTTTTGATTAACTGACCCTGGCCAAGAACTGCAATGAATTTGTTTCCTGCGATTAAATAGACAACACAGAGCCAAAGCCTGGCTGTTTTCCATCCTGCCCACATGGGTCAAGGTCAGTTCCCTCTCTGCTCTCTCTGCTAGGGCTGGCACTTTCCAAATTCCACTCATCATGGCCTACAGGTCTGTTTTGATAAAAACCAGCTAACCAGGGCCAACACAACTAAGACAGTTGTAAAACGGGGAATTTTTTAGTCTAAAGCATGCTTACAAATCAGATTATGTGATTTAAATGTGCATCATGAATGTGAGCCCTGGAAATGAGCAAAAGCCAGAATCTTTTAAGAGGGATCACCAGCCGCCCCATCAGGCTTCCTGATACCTAAAGGAAGACAAAAGTGGGCATCCAACACATCGCAAAGGATGGGAACCATGTGGGGGCGGCCCTTCCACTGAGGCGGGCCAGATTAAAGTGCGCACAGCACTTCCTGGGGCTGAGAAGGGGCTGCACTCTGGCACTGCCTGCATGTGGTGACCCAGAAGAGGAATGGAGTGCTGGTGTGAGAGCAAGGCTTCCGTCTCTCCTGGTAGCTCAGAAAGCTCCACAGTAGTAAAGGAAGGAAGAACAGCAACTGTTAAGAGCTGAATGTTTGTTTCCCCCAAATGTCACGCTGAAAGCCTAACCTCCACTGTGGAGATGGGGGCCTTTGGGAGGCTAGGACATGAGGGCGGAGCCCTCATGAACAGCATTAAGGCCCTTGCAGAAGAAACACCTCTCTCTGCACCGGGTGAAGCTACAACAAGAAGGTGGCCGCCAAGAAACCAGGCAGAGGGCCCTCACTAGCAACCCACTCACCAACACCCTACCCTCAGACCTCCAGCCTCTAGCACTGAGAAACCACAGTGTTCAGGTCTGTTTTGCAGCCCAAACTAAGACACTTAACACACGGAGCACTTGCCGTTTATGGCGCGCTGTTCTCTACCTGCTCTCCTTCACTTAATGCTCACGCAAGTTCTGGGGGTGGGGGTAGGGAGGTCCTGTTTTCATGCCCAGTTTAGAAGTGAGGGTCCATGGTTTGCAAACATGAAGCTGCCTGTGTCCCTGAGCCAGGAGTAACCCTGGACAGCCTGACTCTAAAGCCTACATCCGTCTTCCATTTAGGGAGTTGTCTGACTTCTTAGAATAAATCAGATTGAGGACAAAAGGAGAGATGAAGGAAACTTGGTGAAGTTTTCTATTTACATAACAACAGAAGGCAGGAACAAAAGGACCTGGCTTACAGACACCTACAGCACCTCGCACTGAGCACTGGAGGGCTGATTTGAGCCCCCCTGATATGCCTGGAGGTACACGAGACAAAAAACACACAGTTGTGTGGAATTCTGCTACACAGGCTGGCACGGAAACTGATGACTACTTCATGATTACCTCTTAACTCTTCATGCCATTCAGAAGGACCAGGGCTTCCTTATGGGGCAACTATGTTTATTTCCCTGCCTTCTCCAACCCCAAGCTTTGTCAGTGGAAATGAAACCCCACATCCTATTACTTTGACTGTACATAAATATTTTAGCAGAAAGTCCCCCTTGAGATACTGAAGTTATTTCTTGGCACTGAATATGAGAAAAATCAGTCTTCTCCATCCATTCTTAAGGTGCTATTAGGTACTGTACATTTACAAAAGTTTAACTGACCCTAACCTGGATTCACATCTTTCAAAATCTTTGTTTATTGAAAGGCTGATTTATGACTTTCCTTCATTTTAATCAAGTACTTATCACAAACCAGGACTAATACTAGAAACACAAAGGTGGTAACAATGGGGTCCCAGCTCTCACAAGCCCACAGTTGGGTTTTCACCCACTCTTTCTCAAGAACATACCTCCTGGGCTTGGCGAAGCCACACAGTCAGTTACTGGTGAGGTCAGTTACAGAATTAAGGCTGTGCCTCCGCCGGAAATGAGGGAGAAGAAAGATCATAAAGGACGAGGCCAATCTTTATAGTTTTTGATCTCCAGTTTTGAAAGCTGGACTCAAAAAAGCCTGTGCTACATACGGCAAGAGATTCTTTAATGTAATAACAACACTGAGTGAGCACTTACACTGAGTCCAGTTCAGTTTTAATTACTTTATGGGAAGTATTTAATCATTACCTGGGCCCATATATTGGCACTATCACTATGTCCATTTCCAAGATGATGAAACTCAGGTACAGAGAGGATACATCATTTACTTAGCCTTTTAGGAATTGAAGGAGCCAGAACTCAAACCCAGGCAGCCTGTCTCCAAACCCCACGCTCTTAACAACTATTCCTGCCACTGAAAAAAGACTCAAATATCAAAATATCATGGCACTGGAGAAAATTAAGCAGACTGACCAATGGCAAGAACCAAAAACCCAGAAACAGACTCAAGCATATACACTAATTAGCATATTAAAAAGTTACTACAAATAATGGGGGAAAAATGAATTATACAATAAAAGGTGCTGTCCTAATATTTTAATTATTTGGTTCCAAAACAGTGAACCCTTACCTCATGCCATTTACTAAATATCATTGAAAAGGAACCCTCCTATACAGTTGGTAGGAATGTAAATTGGTGCAGCTGCTGTGGAAAGCAGTATGGAGGTTCCTCAAAAACTAAAAATAGAAAAACCACACAACCCAGTAATTTCACTTCTAGGAATTTACCCAAAGAAAACAAAATCCCTGATTCGAAAAGATATATGCACCCCATGTTCACTGCAGCATTATTTACAACAGCCAAGATATGGAAGCAACCTAAGTGTCCATCAGTAGATGGATAAACAAGATGTGGTATATATACACACAAAGGAATATTATTCAGCCATAAAAAAGAAAGTAATCCTGCTACTTGTGACAACATGGATGGACCTAGAGGGTATCATGCTCAGTGAAAAAAGCCAGGTGGAGGGAGACAAATACCATTATGATTTCACTTACCTGTGGAATATAAAAACAAAATGAACAAAATAGCAGTAGACTCATAGACACTGAGAAGTGACTAATGGTTACAATGGCAGAGGGGTTGGGGTGGGTGGGTGGGAAGGGTGTGGTGGATAAAAGGGCACAAAAATTCTCAGTCATAATATAAGTTGGTCACAGGGATGGTAGGGCCACATGGAGAACACAGCCAATGATTCTGCTGGTAGTCCCTGCACTAGAGGGGGTGAGGATTTTATAGTATGGGTAACTGGTGAACTATTGTGTTATATACTTGAAACCAATTAAGACTCTATGTCGATACTTCAATTAAAAAATAAAAATAAAAAATAGAAAATAAATTTCATTGGTTTAAAAAGTTACATGTGAACCAGGACAATGGGCGATGCATATGACATATGACTCTCTTTCCTAATCATTTCTTGTGAAAACAACCCAACTAACTCAATAGGGAAAATTCTTTCTCACCAGCTGGCTCCTTCGGGGCCCTGTCCACAAACCTGCAGCCTGGAGCAGTCGGCAGAGGGTCGCGTAGGAAGGGGCATAGTGAGGAGAGAGCCCCGTCAGCAGCCAGCCCCCAGTAAACTGCTGCCGTTCATCAGTGACTTAGACACCCTGCTAAGTGCATTAAGCCATCAACAAATTCAGTGTCATTACACACATGAGTAAACTGGTGTTCAGAGAGTTAAACAAAAGGCCCAGTGTTAAGCAGCTAATAAGCAGAAAGCCACAACTGCACTGGAATGGCTATCAGACTTCAGCTTCAACTCTCAATCACTCCACTACACCTAGGGATCCCAAGACCACCAGGGGCCCCTCTTCAGAGTCTGTGGACAGCTCCTGGATTGCAGCAGAGGCTGAAGGCAGGACCAGTGCTGGACAAAGGGCGACATGTGGCTTCTGCCTGGATGCCAGGCCAGGCAGCTCCTCAGGGGGAAGGCAACCAGTATGCTTAGAGCTGCCAAGGCCACACAAAAGGAGACTGTTCCTAACAAAGGGGAGCTCTGCCCTGCAGCTGCCTCCCGCCACCTACAGCCCCATCCCTATCCCACACAAACTACTAGGATTCTAAGTCGCTGATGCAGGATTGCAGTGCATCCTACTTCCCCCCATCTTTGCTGGTAATGAAGAGAACTGAACAATGACCTCTACTATCTCTGATGGAGCATATTTCAGTTAGCAATACTGAGCAAGCTAGACCTTACTTGGCAGCTATGCCCAGAGAGAAGCTGGCAAACTCGACAGGAGAAAAGACTCAGAGATTTTAAGAGAAGTGGAATAATTAGGGTAACTGCAAGAAACAAGACAAGCTTACAAATTTAAAAATTTACATTCTCAGTGACAGTGAATCACTGACACAAACATTACTGAGCTGAACGGTGGAAAAGGATTAACAGGAAAGACAGTCGCTTGTGGGTAAGAAGTGGAACTGGTGGTCTAAAGAAGAGTGAAATGCAGACAGGCCCCGCAGAAAACCAAACTGAGCCTGAGAAGATCTGCTCAGACTTCTCAGAACTCACTGGGAAATAGGAAAAACTGGAAATGACCAGGGAAAAGATAGCACCTGGATAACAGGTGGAGGAGATAAACAGGTGTAGGGTTTCATAAAAAGAAAATGAACCAGGAGAAATAATAATTAAGTAAATAATAGGGGAAGAAACAGAACTTATTTAAAAATGAGTTTTTAGACTTAAACTATTCACTCAGAGCTTGGCAGATTTCATCATAAAAGATCCATGTGTCGAAGAATTCCTGAATGTCTGGAGGGAGGAAAAAAAATGGACAACCAAACATCCAACAAGATTTATTTAAAAAAAGAAAAGGGGAGTATGAATGAGATGGATATCAAGCTTCTCATCTGCCATATTAACTGCTCAAAGTCAGTGGAGTAAGATTTATTGGACTCTGAAGGGAAAAGTTTGTGGCCTAAGAACTCTAAATTTATCTAAATTATCAATCCTGTAATTATCATTATTATAAAACAGAAGAAATAATAGACATAGAAAGACTCAAACAAACACTTTCTATATATCCTTTCTGAAAAAAAATTATTAAGGAAGGGAGGATATACAATCAATTGAAAAAATGAATTTGATTAAAGAACTCAAGAAACTAGAGGACGTACAGAAGCCCAGACACACAGAAGCATAACAGACTCAGTGGTGAGCAGGAAAGCTAGCAAAGTAAGAGCAGTCAGAGTCTCACATGCTGACAGTCTTGAAATCCTGATAGAAATATTCGGCAAGGATATCAAAGGAGCAAACTGTTTTCAAAGGTAGTATGAGCAAACATTTCCAGGTATTTCAACACAATTTAGGCAGTAAAGGGAAGGAAGGAAGGAAAGAAAGTGCTAGCTTACGGGAACTCCACTGAGACTTTTTCAGTGACAGATGAGGACAAATTTTAAATGTGCTCACAATTAGAGCACAAACTGGACATGTAACTTCCAAGTCACAAAGAGAACTGTTTTTCTCCGTTAAAAGAAAGGAAAACTTGGTAAATAAAACAAGAAGAAGGTAAAAAAGAAAAGCCTAATAATTTGAAAACCTATCACAGGAGGCCAAAGTTAAGACCAAACATTCAGAGAAATCTAATGGGTTGAACACTCAGATAAAAAAGGAACACTCACAAACTGGGTGAAAGAGCAAAGTGCCACTCATCTCCTGGGTGATTAAATGAGGTAAATGGTGCAAAACACGCCAGGCATGTAGCAGTTGCTCCCAAAAGTGCATATAAAGAAAGAAGAAGAACATTGCAGGCATTGTGGTAAACCAAAGGTTTAAAAAGAAAAAAGGAAACTTCACCAGTTTAAAACACCAAAAAACGCACTAAAATAAAAAACTTGTAAAATCTCACGGTGGGCTGGCAAAAAAAAAAAAAGAGAGAGAGAAAAAGAAAAAGGAAATTGTCAAGTCAAAAACGTAAGAAAATGCATAATCTTTGACCCAGAAATTCCATTTGTAGAATGTTTTCTACATTTGCGTGTTATAAAAATAAGAAATCCAACATGGGAAGAGTGAATAAACTCAAGACAGTTTTCTTGGTTTAGGATAATTTGTACTGCAAATGACAGACAACCCAACCAAAGTGACTTAAACAAAAGGGTCTCTTTTAAATCCAAGGACTGAAGGCGGGCAGGTCCGGGGGGATTCAGTCGCTCAAACACCTCTTAATGGGCGTGGTTCCTTAGTTCCACCGTCACCTTCAGTGTGCTGGGGACATCATGTCAGGTGACTACAAGGATTTTTAAGACTGTTGTATATACAAAATGATCCCAACTACACTAAAACCAGAGGAAGGAAAGAAGGCAACAGATTAAAGGAAATCTGTTAAGAGTGGTTACTCCAAGATGGTGGGGTCATACTTTTTTATACTTCCCATATTTCTTTAAGACTGTAATGCATGCATAAACTGCAAAAAGAAAAAATATATATACCTCGAAGAGCTAAAGAAGAAGTGATACTGGAGAAGGGGACTCAATTACACCTTAACCATAAAGACAAAGGTACTTTCTCCTTGTTTTCCAATTAGAATTTTTTCAAATTCATTTGTTGTGTGTATGAGTTTTCTAATTCTCCACCACACACACAGTAGGTTTGCATAAAAAGTAAGCTCATCAAAACAATCCTCATATGCTGTAAGATTTTCATATACATTGGTTTACTGAAGTTAAAGATGCATATGAAGAGATGGTATAAAAGCTCTCCAATCTCACCACTCTTTTGGGTATTGACTTTTTTCTGTGATACCACTCTGTATTTAAATTTAAAATATTAATAAATGTGTATGTCTTTTCTTCTGTTAAAAAAAAAAGTAAGCTCATGATGTTGTTAATGATTACCCTTTATGTTGCGTGTACCATTTGTATAGCACCTAACAGTTCCCTTTCCTCTGCCTTCATGTAATTATTACTGACAACCCTTACAGACATACGTAAGGAAATACAAATAGATAAATAGAGCATTCTGCAGTGAAGAACTTGAAACTAACCATTCAACAGCCTTTCCCAAAATCCATTAAATTGGGAAATTTAAATACAGTACCCCAATAGCATTCTCTTTTCATGCACCATATTTCATAGAGATAACATTAAGACATATTCATGGTTATACTGCATCAATTTCCAAGAATTCTTTTAGATAATTAATACCAGTAACCATCAGTGTTCCTAAATCTACTGTAGACAAAATGAATGTCTAGAGACCAAAGCAGGTCTGGGGAAACCTACACTATTCATTTGCTGAGCCTCAGGGGCTTCCCTCTGCCCACTTTCCCCACTTGATGAGGTAGGAGGAACAGCTTGAGAGACCTCTACCTGCAGGGTATCACCTAATCTGGTAATTCCCTGGGCATCTTCCAAGACTGCTTCTCTACAGTTTAAAACTAAAATTTGGATCTCAGAATTTCAATTTCAAAACTGGAGGACACTGGAGAAGTATTCCTCCTGTGGGATGTACAAGGAAATACAGCTTAAAACCAGCCAATGGCCCAATCACACAAACATTCCACTGAGCACACAAAGACGTCTTCAGAAGAGGTTGTAAATCCTACAAGATTTACTCTGCTGCTCAATCTTTAGTTATGGTCCTATTTTGGAAACACTGGTCATTCAGTTTCTAAAGTCTTTTTTAGATATTAAAGATCCTCAAGTAAGAAAATCCATCCCACTTCCATTCAGTTAAATGTGACCCGCAGAGTGTGCAGCTGAGCGGGACTTCTCTATTCCTTCCCCCAGGACGGAAACTGAGCTCTGCCTTCCGGGTACTGTTGCCGTCTCTAGCAATGTGACCCGAGGCATCAAAGAGAGGACTTGTAAACACCAAACTGTAAACAATACACTCTAAATACAATTTTTGGTTAGGCTTGTTTCATTTTGTTTTAGGCCCTGCCACATTAATCACATAAATCATGAAATGCAATATACTTCATTATGTAAAATTAAACAAACTCTAAACATCTACGCTGTTAATCATCAATCAAAGTTAACGGTTGGAGCCGTGGGTGGAGAAGGAGGAAGGAGTTACTTCACAGTCCTCCCGGTGTTTCGCTGGCGCGGGCCGGACCAATCTCCCGGCGGCCCGCCACCCCTGCCCGGCGGATGGGGAGCCAATGGTTGAAGAATTTGTGCTCTAAAGACAAACTTGGGCCTCATACCCTCACTTATTTGAGCTGGCGATTTCAAGAGAAATTCTAAAACATGAACTGCCCTCAGCTTCTGTCTTCCCCCGGAGCAGTGGGGCCCCCTGGGCAGCAGGCCCGGCATGGCGGCCAGGGGCTCTGGGCCACCCAACCGGGAGTTCGCTAAAAACTCTCAGCCTGAGGTATTCACAAACACACGAACACGTATGACGACGACCTTAAAACAGTCCAACAGAAGCCACTCACTGGGGCGCAAAGCACTAAAAGGCATGTGAGATGACAATGCCGGCGCGGGTACCAGGGTCCTTTCCAGAGTCCTGGCTGCGGACCACCACAAGACCCTGGGTGGCCTCCAGAATATTTTTTGCTCAGCTCTCAAGACCAGGAATACTGATTCTATATGTGACTGCCATTTTTGTACCAAACTTTTGAAATTGTCCATATTGAGGAATATTTTATTTGACTCTTGGCAAGAAGTACCACATTTTAGTGGTAGCTGCCATGGGGTGGAACAATTTTGTACATTGTAAATATTTTTTTAAAGGATTACTTTTAAGATAAATTTTAGATACATTTTCTCTTTTTTTACATAACTGGGCCTAAAGGATGCCTACATTCATTTCAGCTTTCAAACGAGGTTTAACTCAAGAAACATGAGTTTTGCACCCTAAACATTCACATAAACAAACGCTTAAGCATGCACTCTTAATGGAGGACAAAATCACCTTACCAAGCCTCCAGTGTGGCTAAAGTCCTCTTCCACCAGAGTACACCTGACCAGAAACCACTAAGTCAAGGCCGAATTAGGAAAGAGTATCCATCCAGAACCCTGCCGCCTCTTACAACCTCTTACTGTCAATCCTTGTCAAAGCCACACTCGCCTGTCCCACCACGTCGAGGTAGCCTCCCAACTAGTCCTCCAGCTTCTGTCCTCCCTCACCCCCACCCTGTACTTGGTTGATGCTCACACATTAGTCAATGGATTCCTTTAAACCTATTACATCTTGTCACTCCTCTAATCAAACTCTGCAGTGGCTCCCCATTTACCAGAGTAAAACCCAACATTTCACAAGGGTCCTCAGTGCAATGGCTCATCCTGTGACAATCCCACGGGCCCCACCTCCTACCACTCTCCTCCCAGCCAGCGTGGCCTCCCTGCTGAACACCAGGCATTCCTGCCACAGGGCCCTGCACTGGCCATCCCCTCCTCGAAGAACACTCGTGCCCAGAGTCCCACGGACAATCCCTCACCGTCCAGTCTTGATCTGTGTATTGCCTTCTCAGTGATGACTACACCGGCCATTCTTTTTAAAAAGTGGAAACCTCACACCACTAACCACCACTGCCCCCCGCTCACCCTACCTATATTCTCAGGACTTTCACCCTGTTCTGTGTGTTTATTGCTGTGTCTATCACCTTCTATGTAAGAGTATAATCTCCAGTGGCAGGACCTTTGCTTTGTGTAAGAGCATCTCCTGCCCACAAAGTCAGGAACTCAGCTGGTGTTCACTGCACACGTGCTGAACATAAGTAAAAGCAATGGAGTGAAAGTGGCCTAATGTGGTCACATTAAGATCCCAACACACAAGATCCTTGCCCCTCCCAGTGATGAATGGATGAGGAAAAGCAAACCAGGAGTCTCAAAAATGCAAGAGCCGTGGCCGACTCCAGTTCTGGGAACAGAACTACAAATGTCCAGGCAAGGCCGGAGACTTAGGGTGAGAGTCGTGCCTGAAACCTAACTCTCGCTTTAGCAAAGCCATGCTGTCAGAATCCCGCAGATTCTGTCCACAACTACAAGCAGAGTGTGTGCCTGCAGTAGCTTCCGGGGAAATGAATCGATTTCACCGGGTATCAGTTTCCCCCAACCTGATCCTTTTTCTAACCCATCATCCATTATCACATGATTGCAAAACAGGGTTCAATCACTTCAAAGCCAGCTTTTAGAGTAGTATTAGGGGACAGTAGGAACGCAGTCATCTAATTACATCAGTTTATTCTGTGCCTTTATTTTAAAAGCTTGGGGGAGTGGGGAGTCAGTGAAGAAATTACTTCTAAAGATAAAAAAGGACCCATGTCTTAAAAAAAAGTTACCCCTCGGCCTGTCGTGGACGGACAGACAACCACAGGTCCGGAGAACCACAGGACATCCAGAATGTCTAGAAGGAACAGGAAAAGGCTAGAAATAAGGTAGCTCCCAAACGTTCATGGGATGTGCATGCAGACGTGGTGAGCGGGGCCGCGGGCGGTGATCCCAGCTGAGGCCTGCAGACTGAAGCACAGACGTCTGCTAAGAGGCTACCGCATGACGTGCACACACACACAGCATCCACAACCAAGGAAAATCACAGGGGAATACTGAAATGGGTGGGGAGATTGAAAAGAAGATGGACCTCCTGGGCAGAACTCCAGGGACTTGAATTAACTCTCTCACTGAATCCCCATGATGAGCCCATGAAGCAGGTGCTATGTTCATGCGGGTTTCAGAGATGAGAAGAGGGAGGCCGGTGTTCTTTCCCCTTCCTGCCACTCTCCCTGCTCCTCCAGCAGACGCCCTCTCATCTTCCCAGGACAGCTCGCTCTTATGCTGTCCATTATCTGGTTTGCCCAGGACGCCCTGGTTTACGCCCATTGTCCTGACCTAAGTGTTAACTGCACCTACTTTCGCCTTTTTTCTTAATTGTAGGAAACAACACATCCCATCAAGCTTACCATCTTAACAATTTTTTAGTATAACTACTCATAAAAGTGTCCCAGTTTGAACTAGAAGTGATCTCATCACCCTTATATACTTTAACTCCTCTGGTATAACTTTACTAACATGCCTCCCTGACCGAACTGTGAGCTTTTGGAGAACAAACTGCATGTCCTGTTTAAGCTCACAACCCAGCAGAGTGCCCGGTATATTGGAGTAAATGTTTAATCAGTGAACAAAAGTGAATGAATGTTATCCTAAAACCCCTACCGGTTAATTTTCATTTCACAGAGGGAGTCTGCCTGCCACCAGGTTCAGCATTTGAAACCTGCGGACTGCTGCAGACATACATGAGATGGCTAATGGAACTAGAGAAAGAGCCTGTGGCCTGCAGAATGCTGGAAATGTGTGCTGCTGCCCAAGCAAAGGGGAGTCATTCACCCGCCAGTGGGCCGCCACAGGAGAGAGTGGCTGTAAGAAAATGTGTGTGGGCTTATAAATATTTGGGCAGATTCACCAGACTGAAATAAAAATAAATAAATAAATAATAACTGAAGAAGGGTCTCAGACACACAGGGACGTCAAATGCTCCACTGACACAATCTTTTAAAATTCAAATACTAGTCATAAAGGTCTCCAGAGTCGGAGCCAGGCGGCACTGACTGAGTCCACCCACCCACGTGTACAGGTGTTCACTCACTGACCTCACTGCACACACTGTGGGGCAGCACCGGAACACACAGCAGAGCAAGATGCAGACCCTGCCCTAAAGAAGCCAGAACAGTGAGGCCCCATACGGTCAATTCTTAGTTTCAAATCGGTGTCGCTGATACTGGTGTCAGAGACAGGCCATCTGTTAGCCTAGGGCAAACTTCTAATGAGGTAATGTGTGCACAACACAGTGCCAGCAGAGTTAGCGCTCAACACAGGTCAGCTATCTTTCACACCCTGCCCGCTGGTACTCTAAAGGGAGTGCTGCTAGAATGTGGCACTAAACCCAGGTGGCCTGGGGATGACGAGACAAATGCTTCTGAATTCACAGAGTGCTTACTCAAGAGGCATCCCAAGCTTTGGCACTGAAGTGTTTCTACATCAGCTGAGATGGGACTGTCATCTTCACAGGATGTTGGTTTTTACAGTCAGTCCACGGCTGCTGCCAAGGTGAAATTAACAGTAAACAGAACACACAGACTGCTTCATCTTTTATCATCAAGTTTCTTTAACTATTACAAAGACTTAAGAGCTTTTTCTATTTGACAGCCAGAGAAGAAAAATAAAACCAATAAATCAAACAAGTTAGCATGGGAAATTCAAGGCCTAGAAAGACAGCCTACCTCTCAAATAAATCAGGCTGTGGACACATTTCTTGAAATTTCTTGAGATTCAGCACCCCCCACCCCCGCCACTGTATTAAAGTGGCCAGAGAGATTTTCAACCTCCTGCCAGATCCTCGGAGAAAGGTTTGTCTTTCTTGTTTCATCCCGAGGAATCCAAGGATCTCAAACATCTGCTCATTTATGAGAAAACATAATGGTTAAGAGCTGAATCCTTGGGGGAAGTAAGGATAAAACTGAGATGGCTACAGGGAAATGAAGGAAGGATGACTAGAGAGCAGGAAATCCACAATGCCCAGAAGAGGACTGCTTCATGCCGAACGATGGACAGCACAGAATGGAAAGCACTCTGCATGTGGACTTCATGTGTGTAAAGGATTGTCTAAAAATATTTCCTTTCGTTAATGGAATGTACCTTCCCGCTCAGCCAAACCCAACAAGACAGTTGAAGAGTTACTGCTGTAATATACACCCCGAGAGCTACCATAAATAGGAATTTTTTAAGTAGGTTAAAATCACTAGGTTAGCATTTTGTAAAATTACCCCAAGAGCCCCACAGAAATTTCTTTTATGATAAACACTTTCTTCACAGAATTAGAATAAACAATTTTGCAAGGGGGAAAGAATTTTCAAAATATTTAAGATAATTTTTCACAAAATCTTACTTGAAAAGTACATACAAGCAGGTCTTTTTATCTTTCATAGGTTTAGTTCAAATGACAGGAACTCAACAGATGCGTGCTGATTCAATAAATATGCAAATCATTTCTTCCATCTTTAAGAAATTCATCTAGTTTAGTGTAAATTACTGTATCTATAAAAATGAAAACACTGTAACACTATAACTATGTGCCAGGCACTGTTCTGGAAACTCATCTGAGTACCTGCAGCACTGAGATGGCCGAGGGTCTTCACCAATACTCCGATTATTGTCTTCCGAGCACACGGTAGATGGCACGCCCCCGCCAACCTGACTCACGCAGGACGTGGTACTTGCTTTGACTAATGAGTGTAAGTGCGAGTGCTGTGTGTCGCTCCTGGGAAGAAGTCTTTAAAAGCCGGAGCTTGGTCTGCCAAGCACCTTCCCCCTCACATGCTGGGCGATGCTCAAGGGCAGAGCCTCTGCCAGTCCACCGGCTGAGTCCGCGGAGCCCACAGACGCTCTCCAGAGTCCTGAACCCTGAGCGAGGGATAAATCTCGGTGACGTCTGTTACTACTACAATATAATCTAGACAGCACTGACTCCAACCAGGTGGCTGGAGAAACAGTTCCTTCCAGTACTCCCCCAGTTAGACTGGCCATTAATGCAGGCTGGTTTCTCCCTGCCACAGCACTTGCTCCTTCCCCTCCCAGAAAACAAGTCATTAAAATCAGTATCAGCATTTTAACAATTTTGTAGAATCAAATTAGTATATTCCTTTTTAAAAATTCTGCCCTTAGAAGAGTGATTTAATGGCTTTTTTAAAAAAGGTAATTCATCCTAGCAAAACACACACGTGCATGCACACACACACACACACACACAGGTAAATTGGCCCTTGCAAAAAATTCATATACCTATGTATAAAATGTGAAAAATCCGATCTCTTATCCCAGTTCTTTTATATGCATAGATAGATTATATTTTAAGAGGAAGAGGTGTCACAAATACAGTATACACATCCTTAACAATTGGCCTACTTAATAGTTCATGGTCAGCTTTCCGGTTAATAATTGTATGACTGTAACATAATTTATATAACCATGTCCCTATTGATCGATACTTTGGCTTCTTCTACATTTTTATGTAGTTGAAATGCTACAATGAACATCCTTGTAAAATCATGCTAATATTTCTGTCAACTTTAATAGCCAAAAGTGGGTCTGCTGAGTCAAAGGGTATATACATTTCTTATTTTGACAGGTACTGCCCCCTGCTCTCCAAAATGATGGTATCAATCTAACGGGACTCCTAACAGTGTATTAAAGTGTCTTTCCTTCTTACTTGCAAAACTGGACATAATCAATTTTAAAAACAATATGTCAAGCTGAGAATCAAAAAAAATGGTCTATCAGTGTTTCTTTTAATTTACATTGTTTTTATTTTTCCAGCTTTTTTTTTACTAACTGCATATTTTTTCAGAGAAATGTCTGCCTGTAGAAGCTTTTTATCTATTATGAATATTAAGACTTTCATGTCTATGTTGCAAATATTTTCTCCAAGCTTTTATTATAGATTTCAAAAAATTAATATGGTTAAATTTATCAAAATTTCCCATTATGATATATGGGTTTCAAGATATAGTCCTTTAAATTAATTCCAAGTTTAATAGGTCAACTGTGAGAACATTTCCCCAAAAGCCCAATTAATCCTGCTCTTTTAGCTTTAAGCCCACCCTGAACTTACTCTTTCATATAACGTGTAAGACCTGCCTGAGTGCTAAGTAAGATAATAACCCAAAGCAACCTGCTCAGCACCCAGTGTGCAGATTTCCCATAAATGTGCATTTATTCTATTCCTCCTGGGTCCAATTTGTTTAGAAAGAACAGACACATAATTCTTTACAAAATATTTTCCATCAGACTCCCAGCTGTGCTCAGGGTGACAACATGCCCCAAAAAACTAGGGTTCCCAGCTGGTGGCCGCTGGGGCAGCAGCTGACAATTCTGCTGGGTAAGGTGTAAGCAAAAGTCACTGAACTGAGCTTTCAGGGAGCTCCCCGAAAGAGAACAGGCGCGGCAGGTATCTGCCCTGTGCTATCTGCCTTCCTGCTTCCTCCTGCCTGGAAGGCAGATGCAATGCTGGCTGAATGAAACGGCAGAAGCGGTTTGGGTCTTTGATGGTTTTGGCTGGCCCTGGAACGTCCCCTCTGGACTTCTGGCAGCACAGGGAAATACCCGCTCTACCCACCTGAGACATTATTAATGAGCCTGGCTTTCTGTTAATTGCAGCAGAATGTAATATCTAAGCTACAGGTCATGGTTCAAACATCTTTCTGTAAGTTTTAAAACACTCTTTCCATTTTCATGGCTTGTGATGGTCTCTTGAAGAAAAAAAAGAAAGCCAAGTTCTCCATTCACAGCTACATTTAATTTAAAAAGGAGAAATCAAATCATTAAACACTTCAAATGGAAATCAAAGAGGACCCTAAGGAGAAGTCAGTAATCGCAACATATGGTGTCACCTGTGCTAATCCTGGTGTTAAATTATCCTTAGCAGGACACCATACACCTCATTTTAGTTTCAATTTAACGTTAATAAAATTTTAAGGACCAGATTTTTAAATGAAAAAAAAAAACACATTGGAAGGATTCTTAGTAATCATACAATATTGAAACTTTATTGTCCTCATTAATCAATTCCCAAGAATTCAGGCTCACTCATAATTTTAAATGAAATTAAGAAGAAAACACTCCAGAAGGTACCCAAAGAAAAGCCCCTCCACTGTCCAAGACCATATTCTTTAAAATACTTCCCTGGATTACAGAAGGAAAGAGTGAGATGAGAGGACTATGAACTGCTCTGCTACCAGGACCTCGGAATGTGGGTCCCGTCTAGGTCCTCTCGCTGCAGCTGGCCGGCCCTCCCGCGCTTAAGGAGCCACGGGAAGAGTGAGCGCGGGCGCCCCCACATCATCAGGCCGGCTGGGAAGGGCCGGCTGGCGGCCGACGCGGACTGTACCACCAGCAGGCTGGGTGCGAGTTTACTCATCTGTGCAGCTGCCTCTTAACGGCAACCACTGCTTCCATCAAGAATGGTATCTTTAAAAAAATACCGAACCCTCCCCTATCAAAGTGTCTTTCACGGGGCATTAAGTATTCTTGAACTGAATTCTTCAACTATGAATGAACTCCTTCGCCCAGCTTGAGCACCATCCTGATTTGCCTCTGCAAGGAGAAACGAGCTATGGATCAGTCTCTCTGCCCTCTACCTGGGCCAGGGGCGGGGGTGGGGGTGGGAGATGAAAGAAGAAAGGGGTGCCATGCAGAGAAAAAAGTCAAGGAAGAACGGCAGTGCAAAGAACATCGTGTCTATGGGTCAGCCATAAACCTTCCGCATCGGCACGTGTCAGTCCAGCTCTGGAGTCAGACCTGGAGCCCCCACCCCAATCCAGCCCAATAGGTTAGGTCGATCAGTTATTATTTTAATTCCTTTATAAATACACCATATCATTTCTCAGAATTTAACACAAGTTTTGAAATATACACCTGCAAATGTAGGCAGTTCAAACTTTGTGAGACGTATATTCACAAAACAGTGTAAGAAACTGCGGGATTAATATATAAATCAAATGTATAATCATATATGACTTGATTATCTTTGCTTGTAATTCTTGATGCGTGATCAGGAACAGAATAATCAAGACCAAAACAGCTTCCGTGACGTGGCCGCCCTCACACAGTTTTAGTACTCTTGAGAACGTCGCGCCCCAGGAGACTGGAGACAGCCGAGAATTTAGTTTATAGTTAGTTAATGACTGTGTACTAAGCCCCCCACACAGAATTCTATTGCTGTTAACATTTATTTGCTCAATAAATACGAAGGGTGCCTTTTCAGCACCACTCTTGCGCTGTTAAGCCTCGAGTCCCCTGGCTGGTCCTTTCAGATCTTCGATATCTCACCATGTCTCCTCCCTTATCTGCGGGTCAGAAGCAGGGAGGGACCGACAAGAAACTACTTTCGTTGTACAAGGATGTCTCTCCAAGTTGCTAATTTGTAGATGAAGGTCTGATTTATGGCAGCCAACTTAAGTAGATGTCAGTAAGGATTTCAAAGCAGTACTTGTCACAGGTGATCAACCACTTAATTAGGAATTATTTCAAGCCCAAATATCTACATTTGACAATCCAGCTCCCTCCCAAGCAGGGAACAGGCAGGGCTGTTTACAAAGAAGCTACTCAGGCCACAGGAAGACCACTAGACAGGAATCAATAATTCTCCTAGCTTCAATAGTGACGGTCATTTCATTTAAAGCTCCATGAATCTCAGTTTCCTTGCCTGTAAAACGGAAGTGCTGATGCCAGGATTAGTTAGGATGCTCTCAGTGTGAATAAGGAAAACGCACCCTCTGGCAACAGAAGCCTGGCACTGGCCACTCCAGAGTTGGTTCATTTGGTGGCTGGTTCCTTCCAGCTTTCTCTTCCACCATATCAACATCTCCCTTATTGTCGCCCCTTAGGGTCAGCGTGCTGGTCCAGCAGCTCTGGGTCCCGCACCCAGTCAGGACAACAGGCAGAGGATGAACAGGGGCTGTGACTTCCTGGTGTGGCCCTTCCAAGTGGGGAGGGGACTTTCCCCAGATGTGCCTCCCTCCCTTACCCCCAGCAGACTGCCCCTCTCCTCTGGCTGCCTGGACCTGGGTCACATGCCCCTAACAAAGGAATCAATTTAGGGGAACAGTAATTGATTCAGACTAATCGGTGTAGTCCTGAGCCATGTCAGGTAGGGGTGAACACCTGAACAAAACTGGGGCTCAGCCAGCAAGGAGTGGAATAGACAACAGGGCAGGTCATCAACAGTGTCAGGACCCCCTCATGTCCTAAACTGTGGTAGGATCCAATGATGAGGCACGAAGGCACTGGAGAGTATAAAATGCTGTACAGAGGTAACAGGTTATTATTCATTCAAGGGGAAACAGTTCCCCAAACTCTCAATGATGAAGTAAAATTCATTGAAAATAAAGACTTCTTTTGTAAAAAATCGCAAAATAGCAAACTACAATGACCACGATTCAGATCAGAGTAATAAAATGTGAGGTTTTGAACTACTAGGAATATATAAGTTTTTAGAATATATGCAGATTGATAATATGAAGCACCAGCAGTAAGTTTTACAGCCCATATTCATGTTCATTCTATATTCCACAAATATTTTCTGAGCACCTACTACGCATTAGGCGCTGCGCAGCACCTGGTCCTGGTTGAAGCCCCAGGAATGCGATGCCCTCCGGCGCCTATGCAGCCACACTGAGCTGCGGAGCTACTTCAGGAGGCATCTGAGACCTCATATGATCCAGACACTTACAATCTTAAATTAATTACAGTAACTTTGGTTTTTGTTTACTTCTACTTTTCCAAACCATCCAAAAAGAAATCATTAATCTGGAAAAAAAAATATGACAGGTGCTCACCAATAAAACAAAGGATTACCAGATTCTTTGTTGCTTCCCCCCCCCCCCCACCCCAATTCTGGATGAATGCAAAAAAGCAAAGCCACACTGCAGCTCATCATTTCTGAAAATGATACCTGCAAAGGGCAGAGCTAAAACAGCATCAGTACCTATAGTCTAAAAACAATCAAATACACAAAAAACTCAACCAGAGAACTGAGAAAACAAACCCAAATAGACGTTTTCCACCCATCGCCAATAAAAGTAAATCTGGCATTATACTTTACCCTTTTTGTGTTATGCATCATACTTCATGCTTTCCTGACATTGTATGAGAATCTTAGAGTACATGTTACTTTCATACCAGTCCTTGCCAAGCGGGATACATACCCTGGATGCAGGAGGCCTGGTTGCCTCCACAGCTGCAGAAATAGTCACATGCCACCAAGGAGTCACGGAAAGTAGGAATGGGAATGACCTTTATGTACTTAAGTAAGTATTCATCACCTGGGTCCCAGTTAAAAGAACTCCCCCTAGCAGTTTCACACAGGGACTATGTAATACTTGTGTACATTTGAGGGAAAAACCAAACAACTGTATTTCCTGAACAAACAAGCGTTCAGCAGAGCTTTTCAGAGATTCACTGGAGTCCCTTAGAGATAATCACTCAAGACCATATTTTCTTTTTATTTATAAGGCCATATTTTCTTTTTATTCAGAAGGATGCATTACTTCCTGGGCCTGTTTTAAGCAGAGGACAGTGTGAAAGCTCGCTTCCCATTAGTGTGTGCCACACACAAGAGGGCCACCAACTGACAAACTTTTATTATTCTTCCCTTAAACTTTTTTTTAATTTCCCAAATCCCTGAAACTTCATAGCCATTCAAATTATTGATGGAAAAAACTAGATAGTTGGCTCTTAGGCCAAAGGAAGCCAAGTAAGTCTGGGGACAAAACAGTAACGACCTTACAACTCTGAGTCGAACCAGGAGGGCATTCACAGCTATCAACTACTTGACATGAGGGATGTTACCTATCCCCTGCACACATGCAACTCCACACGTTCGCCTCGCAAACACAGAATCTGGCCAGGCTTTCTTATATTGGGACCTCATGTATACCCTCTGGCGTGGGTATAAGTCACAGGAGAAGAAGTAGTACACGTGCCTAGGATTCAGCTCCATCTTTGGCTAATCAGCACTGATGAGAAAGAACTCCTTTGGGAAGTTTGCACAACAGAACAGACTAAAAACTAGACCGTCAGGGTTTGCTAAGTCAAGTCCCCTAGGAACTCTCCTTAGAATAAATTTAGTCTTAAAAGGTGAAGATCGGGTTGCCTAAGGCACCCAATGAGCATATATTTGACATCTCAGGCATCCATTGTATGGTGCCAGGGGAGCGAATTTTCAACCCAAGTCAGATGTCTTTTCAAATACTATTTTTTTCTTTTAATCACTTTCATGGTATTCTTTCTAAAATACTTTCCTATGTTCTTAAACATAAATTACCATTTACCTTTTTTTAAAAATACAAATGCCACTGGAGCAATAATGTTGCAGAGAGCTGCATGTTCTGACACTCAATGTCCCAAACGCTCACTGTTGTTAGTTCTTATCCACTTTCTGCAATTTTTCCAAGGTTCAACTGTCAATTCGTGATCATATTAGTATGAATACCCTAATCAGCTCTCTTTACAATCCTAATATTTTTCAGGGCCAGATGACCAACTTGGGTAGAGTTCTACCCAAATCCCCAGGCTTGGCACAGCTACATCTCCCCACTTGTCAAGAAAAGCCAGCAGTCCAAACTTCTGTGAGAAATACAGATTTTCAAACCTCCTGGGCTTCAGCTTGAGGGTTGCCAGTTACAGTGTCCAGGTTCTCTGTGGAGGGCAGCTGAGTTAGGATTACAGTCTTTCCTCCATGCAGTCCCCGTGGACGACGGGAGACTGAGCCCTTACCCCAGGGGACTAGTGGTGACAATGGACACACCATTTAAGGACGAGATGGCAAATGCATAAGCAGAAAAGCCTACAAAGGAGAACACAGCATCCAGCAGGCAACCTCTCCTGGCCTTGCTTTCCCAGGACAAAGCGGGAAGTGACCGAGTGCCACACCCTTACACACCCAGGCAAGAGACAGGGGGACCCAGCACTCAAAGGCAAACAAACAGAAATCCAATAGCCCCACCTTTGCGTACCCAAGGTGCCCCCAAATAGTCCAGCCTCAGTGGGACCACAGCAACAGGAGAGGCTCACCTACTAAGAAGCAGGGGGAGGACAGCAGCCGTCTCACTGAGCACCACCTATGCTCCATGTATGCCAGGTGCGGCAGGGCTGCCACCGAGGGCGAACCTCCCAATAACTCTAGAGGACTCATTATCCCCAGTTTACAGATGGGGAAAGTGAAACCCCAACACCTCAAGCGCAGGGAAGAGCCAATCATTTGGACCCATTCCCTTGCTGACCTGGGCCGAGAGACTTGGGCAGCCAGCCATCAGAACTCATCAGCTACGATCAGGCAAGGGCATAAACTGTATGAAAAGCGGCAGAGGGGTCCCTCCAACACCACAGAGCCTGTGGCAGGCCCTGGTGACTACAAGAATTTTGTGATAAAAGCAGTTACACATATAAATACAAAGACAGCATAATCCAATACATGGTGTTGAAAGAATCAATGGCAAATTTATGAAAAATCATTTATGTTCTTTGATTTACACCATCCAATGAAATACACTCAAATCAAGTTTTTTCATCAGATTATATAACTAGAATGAACGAAAAATGAACACTCAAGTGACTCTCTGGGGAGAGAATTACTTTCAAATTGGGAATCGTGGAAGAAATCTCAAAAAAAAAAGGATAGGTTAAATTAATAAGTAAATGTTTGCTACTGTTGAGGCTGAGAGCAGGCAGCCCCAAGACATGCCATGGAAAACAGTCAAGGCCTCAAAGACTCAGAAACAAAGTTTGACCTTCCCCTCCCTAACTACATAAAAAGAATTTAGATAGAGGACCTGCTCCAGGAAGAGCGCTATCACCATAGATAACAATATCATAATGTAAACTAGGAGTGGTGGACAGTGGGGGGGGGAATGTGGTAGTCTGTTAAAATTCCTGTCTATATCCCATCATTTCTGTGTGTTCCAGCAAACATTTGTTTCCCAAACATTTATTCATTTCCTTTGAAGTCCCAGACCCCTACCCCCTTCTCCTTAGTTCAGGATGACACATATATATATCCTTTTCCCTGAATATCTTTGGAATCTCATGTCTATGGATTCCCTGTGTATATAGAAAAACTTTGGTTTTTTTCTCCTGTTATCTGTTTCATTCTTAAACCAGCTAGAAGAACCTTCTGGGGTGGGGGTGTGGGAGATAGTTTCTTCCTCTCCAACACTATGCAAAAAATAAAAAGGCAAACAGATTATAAGACAATCCAGATAGATAAGATTGAGGGTTAACCTCCTTACTGTATCGACAGAATATATGTTCAAGAATCTTTGAAGTCCAGGATACTTCAGTGGAGAAACAGACAAAAGGACAGGAACTGACAATTCACAAAAGGAAAAATAACAAGTAAACAGACAAATAAAACATATTCACCCATTAGCCAACACATACAATTACCATCAGTGAAGTGCCATTACTTACCAAGTAAATCATGAAGAACTCTAAAACAGTAATATCCATGACTGGTCAGATGTGGCAAAACAATTATTCTGTCATTATAAATGAGGCACAAATGTTTAGGAAAGCTATATGACAATCTTAAAATTTTTCCTAAAGAAATAATCCAAAAATCTAGGAGAAAAAAACAGCTATGTGCACAACAATGTTCACCATACCATTTATATAAAACTGAAAACTGAAAACAATGCTAACAGCCAACAATAGTCAATGGGTGAATTCTGACGCACTCCTCCAGATCATCAGTACAGCTTGAGAGCAAGATGTCTTGTTTGTGATGGGAGATCCAGGAACAAGTACATGTGGTACAAGCATGAAGTAAGACTGGGTGAATTCTAAGGGAAAGGAAAACTACAGCCACATAAAACAATGGCTACATCCCAGGTGGCACAATTTTAAGTGGGGGCAAGAATATAAGTGTATGGCATCTGACTGTGCTGATGGACAGTGACTGTAATGGGGTTGGTGGGGGGACCTGATCAAGTGGGGAGTTTAATAGCCACAATGTTGCCCATGCAATTGTAGATGAATGATGCCTAAAAAAAAAAAAAGAATATAAGTGTATGATCACAATCAGATCTTTGAAAACTGCATTAGAAAAACTGCTAGAAGAAAATATACAAACACTAACAGACCCTGTCTATGAGCCACTATTTTTTATTATGGTTGTATTTATTATATTTATTTAGAATATAAATATAGCCCAAAGGGATTATTTTGATTACTTAAAATATAAATTGATTCTTAGAAACTGAGGAAAAGTTAAAAAATTTAATAACCAATGGAAAAAGCATAAACCCCCAAGTAGCTCCATATTTTAGGCAAGTCGGTCCAGCTGAAAAGAACAGCACAGTCACACACAGAGACCAGGAACCGACATTCACCACTGAGATGACACACAGCATTTCTGTCCTAACAGTAATATAGCAATAACCAAACACATCACAGGAAGCCAAAGGCAGACACTTAAGCAGATGCTCAATTTTCCGCACTCCTGGTTTTTCCCTGAATTTCCTCTGGTTCTGGGCTGAAAGGGCTTAGAACTGTTAATCCCTGAGCTGGAGCCTTCCAGTGAGACTAGGCCAGTTCTCTATTCCATGGTTATTCAGAAAGGCAGAGCAGGATGGGGATGGGGCACGCTGTGGGGTGAAGGTCCCTGAGCTGAACTGTATTTCCATCTTCTAGGAAACCAAAACAATGTGGGGAAAGAGGGTACAAAACTTAGAAAGTTTCTCTAAGTCACTGCATTTTAAATTACTGTTCTCAACCCACTTATGGATCATGATATCACTTGAATGAGTCACAATCAGGATTTTATAAAGCCTAAAAGAGAACAGAAAATATCAGCACGGATGCCACATTTTAAGGATACCATTTCGTAAAACTTTTGTTTCAGTTATATGTGTGTGTATGTGTGTGAGGGTATGAGTCTTAGGGCAGCAATGCTAAATGGATTTCTTACTATGATTAGTGGTCAAAAAAGTTTCAAAAGCGTTACTCTAGACAACTTGGGCCCTGACATGGGGGCCAGTAGAGCAGTCAAGGCTAAGCTGTTCAGTGTTGGAAGCTTAAAGATTCATCTAGAAGTAGGAATGTAGTGAGTCCAGTTCAACTAGGTATTAGGCACCCATACAAGACAAACACCTCTTCAGTATCTCATCGGGAATACATGACCCTGCCAGTCACAGGCTCCGGGATGAAGTGTCGCTTCCCAGCTGCCTCACAAAGGGCCTGCCCTTTCCCCTCTGGGCACTCTCTTCCACCTCAAGGGCTCAGGATGACGTGGTTGCAGACAGTACAAGTACCTAATCACGATGTGGGCACATTACAGCGCCAGAGTCATGGCCAGGAAATCCTACACCCTCCTACGCCTGATGGAGAAGAGAAACTGAGGCTTAGCGTGATGAAATGCCATTGGGAATGCCCAAGGTCAATGCAGGGTACAGCTGAGATCAGAGCCCAGTCCCTGTTCTTCTCCATGAATCCTTAATCAAGTGCACACAAGGACTCCAGGAATCACGCTGATGGCTTTTTTCCTTTGGTCTCGTTAGTTTCTTACACCTCAAAATAAGTTTTTACTAATGACTAAATGAAGCATTTGGATGAGGAAGCCCCCTGACCTTGAAAAGAGGAGACTGAACTGAGACTGTCTACCTAAGGGGCACCAGGGAAGTCACTCAGTCTGCATCAGAGGGGTTCTAGGTTAGCTGTGAGACTCCTTGGGAGACCTGCTCACATAAAAATAAATGATGTTACCTCCTTTTCAATTCCTTCTATTCTGATACTGTAATCGAGAAGAAAAATTTCATTTGATGGCCATTTTCTTTTTAGGTAAGTATATAATGCATATCTGTGTGTGTGTGTGTGTGTGTGTGTGTGTGTGTGTGTGTAATGCATATAATTTAGTGCTACAGATATCAACAGATCACTACTTGAAATACTCTTAAATCATAACTTACTAATTGAGTTCTAAATGTGACTGTTTTAATTTCCCCAAAACTGTTAGTTTTTAATGACATCAAGATGGTTCTCAACAACAAACAGAAAATGTCCAAACAGCCAGGAAAAGATGTTATGCAATTAAAAATGTGTATAGTTGACCCTTGAACAACACGGATATAAACTGCGTGGGTCCATTTATATGCAGATTTTTTTCAAAAAATATGTTGGAAAAAACTGTACCAATCTGAAAAACATTTTCTTTTCTCTAGCTTAGTTTCTCCTAAGACGACAATATATAATACATATAACAAAATATGTGAAAGGCTTTTAGGTTAGTCTCTGGGGACTCAGAAGTTACCTGCAGATTTTCAACTGGGGTTGGAGGTGTTGGCAACCCTAACCTCCACATTGTTTAAGGGTTGACTATTTCCTTTTTTAAGTTTTGATTTGGTTTGCTTGGAAAATATCAGCTCTCTAAAGACTCTTTCAACTACTAACATCCTCTGATTTTTACCTATTTTTACTTTTCAAAGAAAAAGCATTAGCAATGCTTGAGGTGTAAGATAGGGGGTCAGGATTTCACCACTTGGAAATCACTCATTTTAAAAGTGTCAAAACTGCCACTCTAACATTTGCCACTGTCCTGAACAATGAATGTACCCTGATTATGATCTTTGATGTCCTGGACAGAATCTGTATATAGTAGGAAATTAAGAAACATCAGAAGCTTTGGGGTCACTGGAAGCTAAGCCTCCTCTAGTGAGCCTCCTTAAACAAGCTTTCCCACAACAATCGTTTCTTAAAAAGTCAATCAGTATTCTGACCTTTAGAGACACAGAGGCAGCCTGTTTCCAGGCAGTTTTGCTGGCATGAAGACTGCCTCATGTTCTCAATTCAGCATAAAGGTCTAATTTCCAACAATCACAGTGGCAAATTCCCATTTTGGGACCTTAAAACCAGTGATTAATACTGCCAAGTGATGCATCTCAAGTGCACAGTTGAAAGTTTATTAATTTTATTCCATTAAATAGATACTTGACACAGTTGAAAATTAGTTAAATGAGTTCTAAAATGCGCCAACTTTAAAGACCTCACACCATCACTCTGAGGCTTCCACTTTTAGAACTATGCTTGTACTGTGGGAAAACTCTGATTCGCATTTTCAAAAAAAAGTTTTTGATGCAAGTGTTACACATCTTTTTGATTCAAGTGTTATATATGGCACATAAAACTCTACCAGGAGCTTAATGAACCAAGCCAAGGCCTGAGCATTAGAGAACTAATAGTCTCAGCCAGAGAACTGAACAGTGCAATTTCACAAAGAAAAGATCAATGCTAAAAGAACCAATAGTAGGACGATTTATAAAATGAAATGAAATTTTAACAAATATTCTCAAGAAACAGTCAAGTATATATGACCAGTTAGAGTCACAGTTTAGAGGTGAAAAACCCTAGTTTGGTCTTAGAGAAAAACCCCAGCCCTCTCTTGTCCCAGGCCCTTCCCACCTCATCCCTTTTAGTACTGTGAGCCTGGCCTAAGGCAGGCGGCTAAGCTTCTCAGGCTCCACCTCAACACCTTTCCTCCTGGAAACTCACCTCTTCCTGAGGCTCATTCCATTCCAAACCATTGACTGATCAGCCATTGCTTAATTCTTACTCAATGAACACATATTGCACATCTCCTCAGTGTTTGGCGCTGGGGACTGATCTCTTTATATTGAGGTAAAAGCCTGACTCTTACCCACTGCAGGAGTTCTGTCTGACCTCACGGCTGACAGAGAACACAGGTGATGAGCAGCAGTAAAGTTAGAACAGACGGTGGCAGTTCCCCATAGCCCCCTTCCCATTAACCCCATCCCACTGGGTGCCCCACCTCCTCCCCAACACCCCACCAGCATACCCTCAGGGCTCACCCAGAAAGGAATGCCAAATTCGTATACCCAGAGGTTCTGCGAAGTTTCACTATCGCAGTTATTCCTCCAGGGACATTCATTTTCCAGTGTCTATACTCTTACCCACCTCGTTGCAGTGGTTCTTGACGAATGGAGTTTTCTCTTCTCCCTTGACCTACAATGCTCTTTTCTCAGCCTGAGTTTTTTGATGAGAGCTCCTACTCATTCTGCAAGACCCATCTGGAGGAGCGCTCCTTTTTTTTCCAACCTCTACAAGTAGGAGAGTTTTCAGCAGCCCCAGAGGATTCTGTCTGTACCTGTCTTCAGCACACTGCCTTCTATTTGGATGAAAATCTGACCCCTTTTTACTCACTGCATGGGTAGAGACTCCTGAGGAAGGGCCAATCTCCTCTACCTAATAGTATCTACCTAGAGTTACAGAACTCTCTATGAATGTGAGGACTGGGAACTTGTGTTAGGATAAAGCACAAGAAGAACTTATGAAGACCAAGGTCGGGGTGAAATGGATCCCACCTGGAGAGAGGTCTCTCCTGGCCTTCATCTTTGGAGAAGAGGCTGCCACCAGAAAAGGGAGCCCCTGGTAAGCTGCAGACAACATACCAAGTCTTAGCCAAAACAGAGACGAGATGTCTGGAAGGAAGCTCCTAAGCCAGGAATGTAAAATGGTATTCACTCCAACAAGATGGTCTGGAAAGAAGCTGGGAAGTGAGGCCACAGGGTACCAAAGCTGGACAGGCCCTCTGCACACAGGGCCCAGCTCAAGCAAAGTACAGATAGACCCAAAGGAGGCAGCGAGTTCTGGAAGCGAGTTCTGCATCACCATAGCTCCAGAAATAGACACTTTAACAAATGAGCCTGTTTTATATGCCTTATAATCGCTTCTGTTTCCTCTGTTGGTATCCAATAAAGTCCAAGCTCCTAACTGTGTGAGGATGAACCAAGAGTGAGGGTTTTTATCCACTTTTTCATGAAGATTACAACTTTATCAGCCCACTACTGACAGCACTGGTGAGGTGGAAATGGCAATCCGTGTGGAAGAACCGTCCAAGAGAGGGGAAACTTGGGGACAACAGGGTTGTGGAATCAGGCTGAAAATTCTCTTTTCAATACTAAATCTTAGAGGTTGTGGTTGTTGTGTTATCTCCTAAAATTTTCCCCAGTAAATTGTGAACATCTTGAAAGCACCTTTCCATCTTCACTGACCAACGTAGTGTACACACGAGCTTGGAACTGAGAAGGAACTCAGATGTTTGTTGATGGAAGCAATACGTGGGCTTTGAAAGTTTTAAGGCACCTTTATTACAGACCAACCAGTTCAATCCTTTTCCCACAAGGGTACGTTTGTCCACACACAGCTTTCATGGGTTGTCATAAAATTCATTCAACAAACATCAATTAAATGTCTACGATAGCTTAAGAAGCTGTGCTTTCAGAAGCAGCAACAAAAATACATGTCACTGTGACTGTAATGGGGTGGGTGGGGGGGACCTGATGAAGGGGTAGTTTAATAACCATAATATTGCACATGTAATTGTAGATTAATGATACCAAAATAAATTATATATATATAAAAAAAATACATGTCACTAATACAACAACTGTTTGGGGCCTGCCACAGGTCAGGCAGTGTGCTAGACCCTAAAGATGCTACGATGAAAAAGACACTCATAGCACCTCAGGGAACTCGTGGAGAAGGAAATAATGGACAAGTACCTCTAACACTACTTAAAACAGAAAATGTTCAGGGTTTTCAAAGGTATAGATAAAAGCTATCAGCAGTCAGATGTCAAAAGGGAAACCAGGGTTTCAAAAGAACTTATGGGACACAGTCATTCAGGAAGGGACCTCACTGTGGCTTAACCTTACAGTCAGAAATGAAGACTACTAGTTTCTGACTGAAACCGTTAATGGAAATGGCTTTGTAGGTTTTGATAAAAATCAATATTCTACCTTCACACCTTTAACATATGTCAGGAGACACTGACATGGATTTTGAAAAGCAAAAATACAGATCAATCCTCTTTTACTAGAAACCATAACCAAAACCGAGTTATTTTCATTTGTGAGTAGAGAAAAACAGACTTCTTGACTTGAGTATTAATAAGACATACATAAAGAATAATCCTGGACTTACGATTGGGTCTTATTTAACAGTAATTCTATAACAAAACAATTTCTATTATTTACATTATTAACTAGGAAAGTGAAAAGGAAGCAAATACATAAACCACATTTCTTTTGTCCTATCATCAAATGAAATTTATCTTTGTTTCTTTCATATGTGCTCCTCAGCCTCTCTAAATACTTGGAAATGCATCCTGCCAAAGCTATTTCCTTCAAGATAACATGCTGAAATAGGACTCAGAAGACAGGAACGAGGTCTGTTCCACCACCAGCTCCATGAATTTGGGCAGGTAAATTTCCTGGCCTAAATTTTCTCATCCGTAAAATGAAGCTGTTAGAGCAAATAACCTCTAAAATCCTTTTGAACTCTTTTTAAAAAAGAATTTGTAAAAAGAAACTATGAAACTGTACCTCTATTCCCAAACCATCAACCAAAGCCAAAAATTTGAAAACTAGTATTAAAAGAGCTTAGGTTTACCTACCTTCCTCCTTTCACATGATTCAACAAATTACTTCTGAATTTCCTATAGCAGTTACGTTAGATTGAACAGCTTCAGCTCTAACAGATACAGACTGGGAAAGCGATGCCTATTCATATATTCCTCTAAATACAATTCTGTGACAAAGAATTTCTAAGTCCAAAAGCAATTGCTTTCATAGAATGTTGCCTCTGTCGAAAATTTAAACTCAAACTTCTTTGTGAATTTCAATAGGGGTCTACATCCGTGCATTCCACTTCAGCCACTTATTAATCCTGTTCACTGCAGACTGCCTGCCCCAGGTGTTTGTCCACAGTGTTTTCCACTGGCTCTGCACAGAAAACGAATCAAGCACCGTTTGGCCATTTGTAGGGAGTGTGATGTAGACACGCACATGGCACTAATGTACTCATCTTACTCATACTGAAAAAACCTATGACATGAAAAGACTTATCTGGCAAATTTTTGGAGGCCACACTGTGTGCAAACTGCTGAAATGACAATAAAGACACTAATGAACACTTTGTTGCTTAATGTCTGACTGCAATTTTACAAATCATCCAGAAAAAATACTGTCAACGGGGCACACTTTGAATTTACATTAAGAAAAACAAAAGCAAAAACAAAAACCTAACCACTACTTTAGGTTAAAGGTCCTCATTATACAGCCATAGTGTCACATTTTTTTAGGATGCTAGCTGATGTTATCAAAGCAACGATTACAAATACCAAAAGTACTATGCTAAAGCAGCATTCCTATGGAAATTAGCTTTGTCAGCCTAATTTCTGCATACTAAACGACATTAAGTTAAAGCGAAAATGCTACAGTCTGAAAAACATGGGAGAAATATTAAAGGCAGAACAAACTGGCGCCATTTCTGCAAATTAAGCGAAATTAAGTCTAAGGAAAGGAAGCAAGGGAAGGGAAGGAACTCCAGAACTATTTGCAGCAGCAAATGGGTCCGTCCAAGTTCTAGACGCTTCCCCTTGAGCTCAAAGAGGTAACTAGAGGGCGGAGAGAAGCCTTTGGGCAGAAGCCCGGTTACTCTTTTCACAACTTGCAATATTCGTTGAATCCGGTGTCAGATGCCCGGGAACACTGGACTAGGTGTGTCTGGGAGAAGGGAGCGGCGTCTTTCTCAGTTCGGAGCCCTAAGAACAGCGCCAGGGAACTCAACCCCTCCGTTACGGCGCAGGGCGCCCGGAGCATCCTACCCACGCTCCCACCTGCAGGGCCGGGCGGCTCTTCCCTCCGCTTCCCGGCCTCAGGGCTGGACCACGTCCGCCAGCCAGCACACCGTTAGTTCGAGGGCCGGCCCAGCCCGCTCCAGGCCAGAGGGCACGCCGCGGCCCCGGCTCCGCTTCCCGAGCGCGCGGCCGGACACCAGTCCCACAGGGTGCGCAAGACGCGTGTTGACCTGGGGCGCGCAGGCTTGGGGCACACGCAGACTTAGGGCGTAGGGCGCGCGTAGACTTAAGGCGGGTAGGCCTGGGGCGCGCAGGTTTGGGGAGCGCAGGCTTGGGGCGCTAGCAGACTTAAGGCACGTGTAGGCCTAGGGCGCGCAGGCTTGGGACGCGCAGGCCTAGGGCGCGCAGGCTTGCGGAGCGCAGGCATGGGGAGCGCAGGCTAGGGGCGCGCGTCCACACGCACCACCGCGGGGCCGGGACGCCGCCCGCCCCGCCTCTCCTCGCGGCCACGGCGCGCCAGTCCCTACCTGTCCTCCGAGACGCTGATGACGCCCTCCTCCTTGGGCACGATCACGGCCATATTCACCACCTCCTGAGACCCCTCGACCCGCTGCAGCAGGATCGGCTTGCGGGTCAGAGGTTTGGGCTGGATCTCCGCCGCCATCGGAGGGGGCGCGCCGCGGGGCCGGGCTGAGGAGACCGCTCGGGCTCGGGCTGACACAGGGACTGGGGATGGCCGGAGCGGGGCGCCGGGGACCCGCGATCATAGCTTGGCGCCGCGCTGGGAAGGACTCCGTGCTCCCGGGTCCGGGAACAGCCACCGCCAGGACCCGAACTACAGACCGGGCCACGCCAGGGAGGGGCGGGTGCCGGGGGCGGGGCCGGCAGGGGGCGGGACCCCGCTGGGGGCGGGGGCTGCCTGTGGGCGCGGACCCTGGTGGGCGCGAGGGCGGTGGCACTTCCGGAAGGAGGGTGGAGGAGGAGGAGGAGGAAAGCCGAGGGAGGGGCGGGTCGCTGGCGGGCCACTGCGCGTGTGTTGCCCTTACCCATCACCGCCCACCCTCGGCGGTATCCACAGCCCTCGCAGCCCCTCCCCTAGGGCGCCGTCCGTCCTGCTCTCCCGGCGTGCCGCTTCCGTGCTGAGGTGAGTTGCCGTCCGTGAGCGCGCGTGCACGCCCCTGGGGACGCCCGGGACCGGCGCCAGGCTCCGGAGGAAGGGGGGGGGGGGGGGGGGGGGGGGGGGGGGGGGGGGGGCGGGGGCGGGGTTGGGCGGGACGAGCGCGTCGGGGCGACGCCCGGAAGAGAAGAAGCCTGAGGGGAGGAAGGCGGCTGGGCTCGTTGGGGCGGGCTGGGGCCTGTGCGCAGGCTTCCTCACCGGTGCGGGGTGGGCTCAGGCGTGCGCAGGCCGAGGCCCAGGCCGCGGCGGCCCGCGGGCCCCTGGGACTCGTAGTCCCCACCGCCTGCCCCTCCTGGCCCCGGCTCGGCCTGTGGCCCGGCTCCCCCGGCCCGACCCCTGCCCGCGCTCGGTGGAGCGCCGGGGGCGGGGAAGCCCAGACGCCGTCGTAGCGTCCTCTGGGGACCTGGAGCACGCCTATGGTGTCAGCCTCCTCGGTTTCCAAACGGCTGAGTTGCTAGGGCCTCGGACAGGAAGCCCGCCAGCCTGCCCATGGTCCGGACTTCTGCCCGCTGCCCGGCCGCCAGCCGTTGTCGCTTCCTCCAGAGACGGTGGGAGAGTTCTGGAATTAGTGCAGGTGTGGGGCCAGGCGTGCACGGCCACACGGCGCGGTAGCCCCACGGCGTCCCCCAGAGCTAACAGACCGGCTGTGGCGCTGCTGGGGTGTTTGTGGCGGGGCTGGGCTGGCAGGGGCTCTGGTGGGCAGAAGGGTAAAATGCCAGAACTGGACAAAGACCTGCCTTAGAAATTTTAAGGCAGCTGTCTGGCAGCCAAGGCAGTGTGCTGCAAACCCCTGTCTAAAGCACGCGGTGCAGTTTTTCACCACCTCCCATCTTTGATTGTTGAATGAGACAGATATTTTCCAGCTTGAGGACCTAGAACAAGGCATTCCACTTCTCTGAGCCTCAGTGTCTCCCTCTGTTAAGTGGAAGATAATACCACCTACCTTGGGTGTTGTGAGGCTTACAAATGACAAATTCCAAGTACTTTGATGTACAATATGTACATTAAATTTCCAGGGATTAGGACATGGGCATATTTGGGGGACCATTATTCAGCCTACCACAGTGGTTTTAAATACCAGCCATATGCTCCGGGCTCCCATTTTCATCTCTACCCTGGACCTCACTCCTGAACCCCAGATTCACACATCTAATGGAACACCACTTGTCAGGTAACAGGGTTCCAAACATTCCCAAACAATATCTTTAAATACAGCATGGTTCACTTGATTCTTCAAAATTAAGTTCCTAGGAGTCATCCTGGATGCTTCTCTTTTCCTCTCAATTCATAGTCAAACCGCTAACAGGCCCTATCAGCCACACTTCCAAAGTATGTCTTGAACTTTGCCACTTAACATTATCTCTTCCCTAGTGCAGGTCACCCCATCTCTGGCCTCCATTACCACCATAGCCTACCTGCTCTCCCTGCTTCCTCTCTTGAACCCTCCCTATAAACTCAAGCAATGCATGTTTATCACAGTAGTCAGAAGGCTTTGTTTTAAAATATAAGCCAGACCCTATTACTCCTCTGCTTAAAATTTGCCAGTGACTCTACATCAACAAAAAGGACAAAAATCACATGATCATCTCCATAGATGCCAAAAAAGCATTGACAAAATTCAACATCTGTTCATGATAAAAACTCTCAACAAAATGGGTATAGAGGGCAAGGACCTCAACATAATAAAGGCCATATATGACAAACCCACAGTCAACATCATACTTAACCGTGAAAAGCTGAAAGCTTTTCCTCTTAAGATCGGGAACATGGCAAGGATGCCCACTCTCCCCACTTTTATTCAACATAGTACTGGAGGTCGTAGCCAGGGAAATCACACAGCACAAAGAAATAAAAAGCATCCAAATCGGCAAGGAACAAGTTAAACTGTCACTATCTGCAGATGACATGATATTGTACATAAAAAACCCTAAAGAAGCCACTCTAAAACTACTAGAAATAATATCTGAATTCAGCAAAGTTTCAGGATACAAAATTATGTACAGATTCCTATATACTAATGATGAACTAGCAGAAAGAGAAATCAGGAAAACAATTCCATTCACAATTGCATCAAAAAGAGTAAAATACCTAGGAATAAACCTAACCAAGGAAGTGAAAGACCTATACCCTGAAAACCACAAGACACTCCTGAGAGAAATTGAAGAGGATACCAATAAATGGAAATATACCTCATGCTCATGGGTAGGCAGAATTAATATTATCAAAATGGCCATCCTGCCTAAAGCAGTCTACAGATTCAGTGCAATTCCTATCAAAATACTGACAGCATTCTTCAACAAATCAGAACAAATAGTTCTAGAATTCATATGGAACCGCAAAAGACCCTGCACAGCCAAAACAGTTCTTAGAAGGAAGAATAAGGTGGAGTTGGGGGTGAGGAGGATGATTACACTCCCCAACTTCCAGTTCTACCTAGAAAGCCACAGTAATCAAGACAACTTGGTATTGGCAAAAGAACAGAGCCAAAGATCAATGGAACAGAATAGGGAGTTGAGATATAAACCCACACATGTATGGCCAATTAATATATGATAAAGGAGCCATGGATATACAATGGGGAAATGACAGCCCCTTCAACAGCTGGTGTTGGCAAAACTGGACTACTGTCTAACTCCATACACAAAAGTAAACTCGAAATGGATCAAAAACCTGAATGTAAGTCATGAAACCATAAAATTTAGAAGAAAAAACATAGGCAAAACTCTTGAATATAAACATGAACAACTTCTTCATGAACATTTCTCCACAGGCAAAGGAAACAAAAGTAAAAATGAACAAGTGGGACTATATCAAACTAAAAAGCTTCTGTACAGCAAAGGACACCATCAGTAGAACAAAAAGGCATCCTACGACATGGGAGAATATATTCATAGATGACATATCCAATAAGGGATTGACATCCAAAATATACAAAGAGCTCACGCACATTAACAAACAAAAGCAAATAAACCAATTAAAAAATGGGCAGAGGAGCTGAACAGACACTTCTCCAAAGAAGAAATTCAGATGGCCAACCGACACAGGAAAAGATGCTCCACATCGCTAATCATCAGAGAAATGCAGATTAAAACCACAATGAGATATCACCTCACACCAGTTAGGATGGCCACCATCCAAAAGACAACAACAAATGTTGGTGAGGATGTGGAGAAAGGGGAACCCTCCTACACTGCTGGTGGGAAGTAAATTAGTTCAACCATTGTGGAAAGCAGTATGGAGGTTCCTCTACCATTTGACCCAGGAATTCCACTCCTAGGAATTTACCCGAAGAAAACAAGATCACAGATTCAAAAAGACATATGCACCCCTATATTTATTGCAGTACTATTTACAGTAGCCATGGAAGCAACCTAAGTGTCCATCATTAGATGAATGGATAAAGAAGATGTGGTACATATGCACAATGGACTATTATTCAGCCATAAGAAGAAAACAAATCCTACCATTTGCAACAACGCGGATGTAGCTAGAGGATACTATGCTCAGTGAAATAAGCCAGGCAGAGAAAGACAAGTACCATATGATTTCACTCATTTGTGGAGTATAACAACAAAGCAAAAACTGAAGGAACAAAACAGAACAGACTCCCAGAACCCAAGAATGGACTAGCGGTTACCAAAGGGAGAGGGGTTGGGGAAGGCGGGTGGGGAGGGAGGGATAACGGGATTAAGGGGGTATTATGATTAGCACACATAATATAGGGGGGCACGGGGAAGGCAGTATAGCACAGAGAAGTGACTCTATAGCATTTTACTATACTGATGGACAGTGACTATAATGGGGTATGTGGTGGGGATTTATAATAGCGGGGAATGTAGTAACCACAAAGTTGCTTATATGAAACCTTTGTAAGATTGTATATCAATGGTATCTTAATAAAAAATAAAAAAGAGGAAAAAAAATTTGCCACTGACTTACCATTGCACTTGGGGTTAAATGCCTCCCCAAGCCCACCTCCTCCTGTTCAGTACTCCTCAAGTCCTGGCTTAGAAAGTTCCAGAAACACCAACCTTCTTCCTACTGGTGGCCTTTGCACCAGCTGCACTACCCTCCTGTTACTTTCTTCTCACCACTCAGGCCCAGCTGGAATGTCTGCTGTTTGAAGAGTCTTACCCTTCCCTGTCTAAAGTGCCCTGGCTCTTTGTGACACTGTCACATCACCCTGTTTTATTGTCCAGTCCTTACTTCTGCCCCAAATAATCTTTGTTTCTTATTTATTTTTTTAGTCTCCCTTTTCTAGAAGAGAAGCACCAGGAGAGAAAGGACCTTGTCTGCCTATTCATCACTGTATTCCTTGTCCCTAGAATAATGCCTGGGCCCTTAGAAGGCATGCTGTATTTGTTGAATAAATGAATGGGAAGAAAGAGAGGCAGATCTGAATTTGTTTAACTCTATTCCTTTTAGAGCATAATGGAAAGACTGGAATCTGGACCTTGCCTTAATTCCTGATGTGGTATGATTCTTGGGAGAATACACACAGCTGGCAGATAATATTACCAGTATGGTAAAGACAACAGGTGAGTAATCGGTATCCAAGACAAAAGGCGAATGTGCAACTGCAGCAGCTGTACAATTCTCATAAGCTCAGGCTGAGAACTCCTGCCTGCTCTAGGGAAACTGAAGGCTGCTCAGCTTCAGTCTCTCTTGCGGGAAAGGACATTCTGGTGGGGATCAAGGGCAGAAAGCAATAGCCTGCAAGAAGAACAATTCTCAAAATCATTTATTCATCTGCCACCTTAAAGAATTGTGAAGAATTTAACTATAAGTTTAAATATTTCGGTAAGTCTGAGTTGTAGCATCTTGTAAATATTAACATTAATATAAGTATTTTTGTGCCTCAGGATCTGTTACTGATTCGCCTGTACTATCTGTAACAAAACTATATGTATAATTAAAATTCTGTAATTTTTTAACACTAAGGTCATAAAGCTCTAATTTTTAAAAGTTCTCCTAAATTAACTGATCATTACAATTGTTATTATACAATAGGTCAAAACAATATAAATATTTTAAATTTATATAAAAATTATTAAATATAAAAGATTAATTTTTAACTAGAAATGTTTAATGAAAATTATTCTAGATGAACAAGACTAGGTTTTTACATTCCTCTGCATCTAATGATAAATAATGACTTATTGCTAGACTTAAGCAGGATTCAGGATTAGTTTTATTTCTGTATTTTATTTTTTTTTAATAAGGGCTAAGAAACCTCATTTGCATAAATAGAAGGAAATAGGAGTTTGTTATATCAATGTATTCAATCCTTTGAACTGTTTGAGTTAACATCAAAAATCACATAGAAAAGTTTACAAGTCATATATTTGATAAGGTAGTTTTATCTAGAATATATAACAACTCTTACAACCTAATAATAAAAGACAACTCAATTTTTTTTAATTGGCAAAGAATCTGAATATACATTTCTACAAAGAAGGTATACAAATGACCAATAAGCACATGAAAAGATGCTTGACATCATTAGCCATCAAGGAAAAGCCGCTCAGAACCACAATGATACACCACTTCACAACTACTAAGATAAAAATGGCAGATAATAAATGCTGACAAAGATGTGGAGAAGTTGAAACCCCCTCATATGCTGCTGCTAGAAATGTAAAATGGTACAGCCCCAAGAAAACCAGCTGGCAGTTCCTCCAAAGGGCAGACATGAAGTTACTATATGAACCAGCAATTCCACTTCTAGGTGTATCCCCAAGAGAAGAAAATGGGGGGCACAAAAACTTGTCCACAAATGTCCATAGCAGCATTATTCATGATAGCCAAATAATGAAAATAAGCCAAATGCATATCAGCTAATAAATGGATAGAATGTGGTATTGCCATACAAGGGGATATTTGGCAGTAAAAAGAAAGGAATACAGTTGACCCTTGAACAATTCAGGGGTTAGGCACACTGACCCCCTTCATAGTCAAAAATCTGTGTATAACTTTTGACGTACCAGAAATGTAATTACTAGTAGCCTACCATTGACCAGAAGCCTTACCAATAACATAGTCAGTTGACACCTATGTTGTATATTATATGTTACATATTCTTACAATAATGCAAGCTAGAGAAAAGAAAATATGTTTTCAAATTGTTAATCTCCAAAAATTTTTTCCAATACATTTGCTGAAAAAAATCTGCAAGAGGGGACCCACATGCTGCAGACCTGTGCTGCTCAAGGGTCAGCTGTACTGATATGTGCTACAACATACACATACCTTGAAAGTATTATGCTAAATGAAAGAAGACATTCATAAAGGATCATGTGTTGTAAGATTCTATTTACGTGAAACGTCCAGAATAGGCAAATCCATGGGAACAGAAAGCAGATTGCAGAACACAGCATGTGGCTTTCCCCCTATCCACCTGTGCCAGAAGCAAGCACTGGGCTTTTGCAGGGCTTTTCCCACCATGTGCCTCCCCAGTCCTCTCCACTCTGCTCTAGACCTGCCAAGCCTGTGCTAATAATAGGTTCTCATGTACAAAAAAGGCTGAAGTGAGGTTCATCTATACCTTCATATGTACATCTCTATGTACATCTTTTAAGTAGGCTATTTTTTAGAGCTGTTTTTGGTTCACAACAAAATTGAGTGGGAAGTACAGAGTTCCCATCTACCCCTGCCCCCACTCATTCACAACCTTCCCCGTTATCAACATCCCCAACCAGCGGGCATATTGTGATCACTCAAAGCCCACAGTTCACTTTAGGGTTCACTTCTGGGGTTACACGTTCCGTGAGTTGGCCAAATGTAAGACATGTACCCACCATAATAACATCACACAGAATACTTTTACTGCCCTAAAAACCTTCTGTGCTCCACCTATTCCTCCCTCCGTCCCCCAGACCCTTGGAAACCACTGACCTTTTTACTGTCTCCAGGTTTGCCTTCTCCAGAATGTCACAGAGTTGGAATCACGCAGTGTGCAGCCTTTTCAGACCACCACCTTTCATTTACCATATGCTTTGAAGTTCCTCCATGCCTTTTCATGTCTTGATAGCTTATTTCTTTTTATTGCTGAATAATATTCCACTATCTGAATATATCATTTTTCATCCATTTACCCACTGAAGACATATTGGTTGCTTCCAAGCTTTGGCAGTTAAAAATACAGCTGCTGTCAACATCTGTTTTCAGGTTTTTGTGTGGACATAAGTTTTCAATTCATTTGGGTAAATACCACAGAGCTCAACTGTTGGATCATATGGTAAGGGTATGTTTATGTTTGTAAGAAACCGCCAAGCTATCTTCCAAAGTGGCTGCACCATTTTGCATTCCCAACAGCAATGAGTGGGAGTTAAGTTCAAATGTATTTCAGAGGAAACCTAGTTCTGGAATTTTCTGGAGAGGAACTAGGAGGGCAAGGTAGGATGAAGTGAGAGTGGGAACCAGCTATAGGGAATGACGACAGGAGGAAATAGTGATGGAAAAGAGAGAAGGAGGAGGGAGTTGATGTTTCTGTCCCTTCCTTGCTTTCCCTTTACTAATAACTTGCATACCACCACAGTCCTGCCTATGCGTCAGCCCTGAACTGGGCTGATGCGAGGGGCACGGGTTCTGACTGATGAGCTCTGCTCCTCACAAGGCCAAGGCAGAAGGACCCATGTGCGTTTGGAGAAGAAGTCAGTCCACTCTCCCCAGAGCACAGTGGCTCTCAAAAAATGTTTGTTGACTGAAAGCATAAATGAAAATATAAACTCCTTACCATTCAAGGGTCTTAAATCTGTTGGAGCATTTGGTTTAGCTCAAAGAAGCTCAGACTAATGATTCCATAGATCCTATCTTCATCCTTTCTTTCTTCCAGAAAGTATTTGTTCAGTGCCTCTCTGTGCCAGGGAATGAGGTAGGTGCTGGATCTGACTCTTGAGAAGTCAAAGGCAGAGTTAACAGGTCAGTTCATATCTTCATTTTATCATGAGAGGCTCTAGGGCACAACGAACAAAGAAAGGAGTTGTTGTGACATGATTTTGGTTTGAAAATCAAGGTCAGGACTATGCTAGGGTTCTGGTGTACAATTATGTGGCCAGTTCCCCTGTAAATCTAATGCATCAGATAATGTTTAATAGGATGTATGAAGGAAATAAATGTGACCTATGGGGAATGAATATTGCCCACTGAAAATAGTGAAATGGGAGCAGAGGTGAAATATATTGCCATTTAGGCAGAATGATTTCACGTGGGAAGAATTGGTCTGTGGCTCTCCTGTGTAACTGCAGGCACATCACAAGGAACAGACGTACAGTGTGGCGACTTCTGGGGATGCCACATTTTTCTCTGTGTGCCTGCTTTTGTTTCCATTTCTGCCTAAAATTATACACACGAGGAAGATAAATGATTCTGTTGATGACGAATGACATCATCTTTATCCTACAGGATCCTGAAGGCCAGTGGTCAATGACCCAAATTCTGATGTTGTCACTGGTACCTCAGACTCTTTCCACATATCTGATGATGCTTTAAAAAACTTCTTGTAAGCCTCAAGGATCCACACATCACAGCCATCTTCCGTATGTATTGTATGCTTAGGCCTCACTGACACAGTTTTAGGAAAAGCATTTCCCATCCCATCCCGTCAGGCATTTGACAGCAGAGACCCAGCTTTGCTTTTGTACTGCCCTGGCTTCAAGCACAGTGCACAGCATGAAGAGGGAGTTCAGTAAAGACAAGTAAGCAAAAAGGTTAATTGAATCTTAGCATCTTCACTGAGAGTTTCCAGTGAAATGGAGCAGGGAAGAACCATATACCCACACTCATCCTGTCCGAAGAATTTACTTGCAGTTGGTACTCAAGGTCAAAGAGATCAGGACATGTGTTTGTTGTCAAAGATGCCTCCTCTTGAGTAAAATTAGTTAGGATCAGGTTAGTTTCCCTTAAGAGCAACAAATACCATGGGAAAAAGGCTTTTGTGCCAATCAGCTCAGCGTTATTCTTTTTCTTCAACTGCCATCTATCTCTAGGGGCAAAAAGAAAAAACAAAAGAACTCAAACTGAGGAACAAAGGATGGCACTGACAGATAAATAAAGAGTTCAGAGGGAGCGCAGAGCAAATGGGGCATCCCGAGGAGTAACAGGGAGAGGCCAAGACAGTGATAGCCCAAGTAGTGTGCCCTGAACTTTGATGTCCTACATTAAATCCCTGAAGAATTGCAGGGGCTTCTAAAACATACATTTTTACTTCCAGGGTATAAAATCCTAAAGAATTTATGCCCTTTGTATGTTTACAGATGAAGTTATCTTTAAAAAGTTGATGCCCTTTTGAGGTTTGGTGATTGTTCCTAAGCAGAACGATGAATGAAGGAGAAATGTGACATGCTCGCCTGGTCTCACTGCCTGCAACCTTGCCCTCTCCAGGCAACCTTCTCATTGCTGTTGGGGTAATCCTTCCAAAACTTGTATCAGACCATGCTCCACAGCATGGCCTGACACCTTCAAGAGCTTCCTGCGTTTCTAGAGTCGAAACCACACACATCATCTGGCCCATGCTGACCTCTACAGCTCATTTCCCACCATCTGCCCCCCGCATCCCCATCAAATCCAGTAACACTGCATCAGGTAGAATGAGTTTAGGTGCAAGTAACAAAAAAAGAGCTACTTGATTGTTTAACCAGTGAGGGGAATGCTGCACCCACTTACTCTGGTCAGCCTTTGCAGTGCAGGCTCCATCTCTCTGCAGTTCCCTCAGCTCAGGCGACCTCCTTATCTTCTGGTTGGCTCTCCTGGAGGCAGCAAAATAGGAACCAGCAGCTCTCAGGCTTACAGGCTTCCTCTTCCATGTGAGCGCATCTCTTCCTCCAGCCATCAAACCCAGGGCCTGAGGCTCTCTCTGGTCATACCCAGCCCTGAAGTGATACCCCTGAGAAATAACAGGGCTGGTGTGCTTAGGCGTGCATGGCATGCCTCTCTAGGAACCAGCTATGACAGGGAAAGGATTATGCTCACTGGCTAAGGCCAGTCAAGACTAGTCCCTAGACCTGGGAGTGGGGTCAACTGTGTACTCATTCCCCTGGTTGGGAAGTTTGGAGAGAAGGAGAGAATGGATGCTGAATGAGCATCCTGGGACCCAAACTGCTTAGGGCTCTCCAAGCCTTTCACGCCAGGTCACACCTCTCTGCACTCTTCCTGGAACGCTCTTCCCCACTTCATCTGCCTGGCAAACCCTTCAGGTCCATGCCAAACATTTCATCCTGTAACAGGACTTCCGGGATCCCTCCCCCAAAAAAGAATGGACTACTCCCTATTGTGTGCCATTCCTGTACCCAGTACAAATTTAACTTCCTACTTTATTCAACTGTTCATCAATTATTTGTTTAATATATTTGTCTCCCTAGATAGAACGTTAACTCCTTGAGGATAGAAACCCTCTTTTTTATCTTTATTCTTCACACCTATTAAATGACCAGGACATATGAGAATCCATTACGTAAATTCTGAGTTTTGTCAATTCCACTGCAGGTGTCGATTATGTGTTGCTCCTCGTGTAGATGCCTCCTCCTCTGATGCCTAAGCTCAAGAGAGAGACGGAGACTCAAACCAGAGCACAGAGAAATGGGAGGCAAAGGGCTGTGTCGCCCTAGTTTTTGCATTCTTGGTCTGAATCTAGAGGAATCTAGAGCTCTTTGAAGGTGCAGAGCACTATTAGTTGCAAATGATGCCCTTTGCCATGTGAAGGCGATTCAGGCGAAAGGTTTTCCCACAGGAACCTCAAGGTGGTGGCCCGGCCATCCGGATCACCTAGCTGCACATCAGGTCCATGCTTATGTCGCCTTTATCATTCCTGACTGGACAGGGGAGCGTGCTCCGACTGCCGTTCCTCCCATTCCACAGCTCTGAGAAGAGCAAACCGCTTTTTAGCTTTCCTCAATTTATAATATCTGAGAGTGGAATTAAGGGATTAGACATTTCCAAAGATGAAATGAAATGATCATCATTATCACATTTTTTAAAACACCCTTACTCTTGGTGGGGCACCGTATGTGTGACAGAAACATGAGAAGCAACTGGGAAACACCAGGGGAGCGAATGACGAAGTAGCAGAGGATAGGTGCTCCGCCCGTGATAACACTGATGATAGTGATGCAGACATCCTGGGGGGCCCTGGGACTCCGAGGTGAGCAGACACCCCCATGTGAGATGCTAGTGTTTGTCATTGGGCCACAAAAGCAGATGACAGGCTCTGTGACCTAGCGACCTCACATATAAATGTTAGAGACTATTATTGGGTATAAAGTAGTGTGGTATAAATCATACATCTGCGGTGACACTGTAGCTACCCTGCCGACTGGTCCCTGAGGGAGTTCTCAGTGTGGAACGGTATTAGGAAAGGCACTTGAAGGGGCGAGACGCAGGATTTTGAACAAGAGGCTGACATGATATAGATAGAAGATATTATCTTAGCAACTATGCAGAGAATGACCAATGAACTGACTGGAGTGCGTGGAGCAGGGAGCCATAGGGAGCAGGGAGCAGGGAGCAGGGAGCAGGAACGCTCACGAGGGGAAGGAAGCCCAGACTGGTGTGTGGGTGTGGGTGGAGCTGGAAAGGTGTAGAGAAGGCTGTGCTGTGCGCAGGATTGCGGGGCTGTGTGGGCTTTACAGACAAACTGACATGGGCTCAGATCTGGGCTCCAGTGCTGGCTGGCTTTGTTACTTGGGTAACTAACTAACCTACCTGGTGCTAAATCTGTTCCCTCATCTGCAAAATGTACTTGTGGGTGTTTGTCATTTTTGCTGTCCAGTATCTGAATATCCTTCCTGATTTGAATCCCAGTGTAAGTGGGAAGCCATAGGGGAGCTGTCCTTCTGTCAGCACCTGGAAGTGAGGGCACAGGAGATACTCTGAGCAGGGCCAGCTGGTGCTCACCCACCTCTCTGTACTGGGGGTACTGGTGCAAAGGCACTGTGGTCAGTTTGAGAATCTTTGAGGCCCCTGGTGAGGTTAGAGTCCAGAGGCGTGATGGGGCGCGTCCTGGGGGATCGTTACTGAGGTAGCCTCTCAGCTTAGTTTTCTGCTTCTTCCCTTGGCTCCCCTGGAGCTCAGTCTCCACCTTCTGTGGATTTTGTGAGTTGTCTGACACCTTTCCAGTAAATTCCTTTTCTGCTTAAGTTACCTGCTGTTTTCTACCAAGAACCCTGACTAGCACATGACTTTATAAGGCTCTTTTGAGGACAGAATAAGATGGTGTATATGAATCCCTTAGCTCAGTACCTGCCACAGGTAAATGTTTACTAAATGGTCGACCTAAGAAAGAACAAAGGAGTATTTGTGACCCATAGTAACAGACTTTGGGACTGAATTAGCTATGGAAGAAGGAAAAAGGAAGAATGGGGAAGGTAGTGCTCACTTCACAAACCTGCCTTCCACATCCTTGTTCGGCCATTAGCAAGAATAGGGGAATCAACAGGACAGGACCTTGTGCTTAGAAGGGGTTAGACAGAGTGGCAGAGAGAGTAGCGACCTTTCAGTACGTCAAGTGAGAGCGCAGTGTTTATTTTACTGACATGACAAAGTCTAAACTTGTTGGCCTGGGGCGCGTCATAGCCCTGAATCTGCCTGCCCAGCCCCGATGCTTTTCACTCCCTGAAGAGCGCCTGACAACTGTCATCATATCAAGCTGCCCGCTGTCCCATGAACATGTTACTCTGAGCTTCACTGCCTTTGCGCACCATATTGTCTGCCTGGGATGTCTTTCTTCTCCCTCAATTCCAACTGGTTTAAGACTTGGGTTACAGATTTTCTTCTCAATGAAGCCCTTTCTAACTCCTTCCAGGAAGAGTTACTAACTCCTTCCTCTGGGCTCCCACGGAATTCTGTTCATGCCTCTCCAATAGAGAGTACCGCATTTACCCTAATACTCTCTTTGCGCCTCCGTCTGTCCTTGCCCTATGTGGTCCCAGACACCGGTCTGTGGTTTGGTCATCCTTGTGTCAACACTGCCTGACATCGTCTGGCATGTAGACAGTACTTCACAGACATGTGAATAGCCAGAACATTTCTTTACATGTTTTTTTAGAGATGATAAAGGGGTGTGACTGTAAGATAATGAATGTGATTCAACAATCCACAGACAAAAGTCACCCTTGTTCTTTTTTTTGTTTATTAGGTAATAGTGTCCTTTTAAAATTCTAGCTCCTAAGAGGCAGAGTTTTGTTTTAATTCGCTTTGTGCCAATAGAGTTTTGCATCAAGTGGTGCAGTAAAGGGATGAGAATCCAGTTGGAGGTGCTGCTCTGATGTAATGGGAGCAGTGTTGGGGGTGTGCTGGGAACCCAAGGTTGGAGCCCCTGGCCTCAGGGGCCAAGCCTGCAGCCTTGCTTGGGTTTACCTGTAGACATTTTATAGGTCCGATTGCCATCAGCCACCTCACTGAAATAGTAACTCCTGATGAAAATAAGTATTTCCCTTTTCATTTAGGGGAAACTTTTCATAAAGTTAGGCATAAGCACAAGTTTCCAGAGGAAAATAGGCCAAAATTTAGATTTATCTTCCATTGCCCTCAGAAATTTTTATTTTTCATTTTATTTAAAAGATTTTACAAATTCTCCTTTAATTCATTTTTGAATAAATAGTACATTACTGAGATCCAAAATTCAGAAGTATATGGTATAAAATGTCTCCTCTCATACCTTGCACCCTAGCCATTCAGCTTGTCTCCACATGGTCAACCAAAGCTATACTTTCTTTCTTTTTCATTCTTCTAGAGATTTTATGCATATTTTTTATCTCCTATTGCCTTTTACACAAAAGTTAAATTAGTACACACAGTTCTGAATCTTGCTTTTTTTCCAGTCAGTAAATACTGTACCTTATAGATCTTTTCCTATCAGTGTATATCAGCACATGTCTTTTTTTCCTGGCTGCGTGGTACTCCATTGCATAGGTGAACTGCATTCTAGTAAACCGGTTCCCTACTAATGGACTTCTTATTATTACAGGTTTTTATTACAGTCCTTTCTATTTTATAAGCAATTCAGCAGCTCTTTTAAACCTCCCCTCAAACCTCCTGTCTACCCACCCTCTGCCTCCTTCATTTTAAAAATTGCTGTCTCTCTTAACTCACAGGAAACACAGAGGCCATCAGATAGAGATTCCATCACTTTCCTGCCTCCTTCCGCCTTGTACTTAAGACTCTTTTGATACCAAACAGCACATAGTTCTCAGGATGTGTGTGTTCTGTCTTGTCTCTAGCCCTTTCTATATGCCACGCACACCCCTGCCACCCCGGGTTGCCTGGGAAACCCCTATTGGCCTTTCAAATCCAAGTTGGATGTCATGCCAGTGGGAGCTCATTGGCTGCTGTGTGTAGATGCCTGTACCCTGTTCCTCTCCCACCATTGTACTCACTGCTGGTTTGAAATTTGTTTACATGTCTATGTTCCTGTAGGTCTGTGAGCACCTTGAGAGCTAATTCATATCAGGATGCCCAGCACTTAGTATAAGAGTCTGATAATAGAAGCTACTCAATAAATACTTGTTGAATAAATGAATAAATAATGTGAGAGAGATGTAAGCATACTCTGTAAGGACAAGTATTTAAAAAGCAACAAAATGAACCTTCAACTTTGCCCAGCGAGCAGAAACAGAATTGGACCAGAAATCAAGAGAACCAGTTCTGGCCCACGGAAGCTGGGAACTTTTGCGTGTTCAATGCTCTATCCTCAATGCCTGTAGTAATGGTTGACTATCAGTGCTGGGATAGAGTGAGGCTTTGTGTGATGTTGTATTGAATCTGCTAAAGGCACCCTTCATTTCAAATAGTCTGCAGGAAGAAAGCTAGAACCAAGGGTCTGAAGCTTTTGGGCTAACAAGAGAACAAACCCAGTACCCAGTCGGGGAAGTTATCATAAGGCCAGTGAATTTATTAACAGGTTCAGTTGAACAAATTCAACCAACTGCCTTTTACAAATGCATCTTAGAGATTAAATTTGCACATTTCCCATAGCCACAGATTTTGCCAGGCTTAGTGGCAATCACATGCTTGCTCTGGGAAGTGGAACAAAAACCTTATAAATAACCTGGGAGGCATGGCCCTCCGTGCTCCTCTATGAACACTGAGGGGCGCAGCAGCATTCCAGCTGGAGACCAAGCTCCTGGGGATTCAGGCGGGATAAGGCCTTGGGCCCACCTGCTTTTCTGCTCATAGGCTCCTTGTCCGCTGCTCTCCTTTGCTCACCAGGATGCACACCGACTTCCACCCGCTCTTCATCGTACTGAACAGTAGTCACATGCAATAACGCAAGTTCTCCATCAATTTATGAAAATAAGATTCTTTCGTCCTAATGCTTCTGATTGAACACCAGGGTGACCACAGATTTTTTTTAGACAAAGACTGAATCAAAGTTTTATATTCATAATTTTTATTTCCACAGTGTTCAATAAATATTTGCTGGCTGACCGAATGAGTGCTTTGCCACGAGCTAGCTCTGTGACCCTCGGGGAGTCTCATTTGACTTTTCCAGGTCTCATTAGCCTCATCTGGGCAACCAAGTTTGATTGATATATTTTACAAATTATTTTTAATAGTTTAAACCCTTTCTTTAAACAAAGTCTTGACATAATCTAGCATATAGAACAGAAAAATATGGGCCTACTCTAGATAAAATAGGTTTGGAGGCCCCAAGACCCTTTGTTTTGCTTCCTCCTTCCCCAGACTCGTTTTTGCTGTCAGCCGCTCTACTGCACCCCAGGGCTCTGTGAGACACCACCTAAACCATGGTCCTGTACACACATTGGCTGCCAGACTTGTAAGGAAACTTACTGGTGATTGGGACCAGAGATTCCCAACCTGCAGCCTCTGAATTCTTAGGGATGGAGCAAGGTAAAGCCACCAGGCAAATTCAATAGGAACTTTTTTTGCCTATGCTATTATATCAGCTCAACCAATGTCAAATGATTTTTCAATAGTAAGCAGAATTGGAAGCAATACATATAAAATCTCTGATAAACTAACAATGAACATGAACATGTTAATAATAAGCAATGAACATGGTAACAGATTACTAAAAAAAATCTTCAGTAGACAAAATTTCTCAACATATTGTGAAAATGAAGTGGGGTGTTTATACAAGGAATCCTGGGGAGTGCAAAGATCGAGAATAATAGTGAATTCTACTTTCTTCCCTTTCATACAAATAAAGTTGAGCAGGGGAAGGTTAAATGCCTTGCTGAAGCCCTCACAGCCTACTTAGGGGCAGAGTCTGCGGCAGAACACAGCGCTTGAAACTTCCAGGCTACTTCCGTGTAAGGCCAGGCCTCTGCCTCTGTATGCCCGGGGCCCTTGGCCACACAGCTGCAGAGAGAACAGCCTCATTGTCTCAGCATTTGTTAGCCGAGTCTCCGACGTTTGAGGTTGTGGGGGAGAGGAGTCATCGTGACCTAGCAGTGTCTACATACCCGGTGACTGCTTCTAAAACCCACTCAAGTGCCCATCTTTATTTAGCTTTGGCATTGATTCTCCCCGGCCAGGATCACTTCCTTGTCAGGTCTCTAGCTGGTGACTGGATTTTTATACATATTCGGGAACATTACAAGTACAGTGCCAAGCAACTACAAAATGAAATTGCACATATTGCAAACGACAGAGAATTCTGTGAGGCCGATGAAAGAAGGCCAAGACGCTTGGTCCATAGTGAGAGCGAGGGGAAGATTTGGGTGATGCTGGGGAAGCAGGCAAAGGCCAAAGCAGGGAGGGCCCTGTGGGCCTTAGTGGTTCTCATTCTGATTTGGGTGGGGAATTGGGAGGCCTTTAAGCAGGGGAAGTGACAATCAGATTTATCTCTAAAATTTTCACTTTGACGTTGGCAGATACACTAAACTGTATGATCTTGGCAATTGTATTTCTGTGAACTGATCTCATAAATGCACCTCCACATGCATGGAATGACACATACATGAGGTTATCCATCGTTCCAGTGTTTGTAAGAGCAAAAAAGGACCCAATTGTGATGTTCAGAAAAAGGGGCTTGGTTCAGAAAATGGTGGTATGACAGGCAACTGTAAAAACACACAGGGAAGATCTCTGTGTATATGGAAAGAGCTTTAGGACCTATTGGGATGTGCATTTAGGACAAGTGGGGAAAAAACAAGATGCAGAGCAGTATATGGTAGGCTACCTTTTTGTAATATAAGGTGGGAGATTTGTTTGTATATGCATCCCTTTGCCTTAAAAACTCCAGAGGGACTTAAAAAAAAACAGGTGCCAATGGAAGTGGCCTTCATTAGAGGGCTAGGATGAGGAATGCAGGGCAGGGGGCATATCTCTTGTACAGTGTGTTAAATTTTGCATGTAAACGTAGCACCTCATAAAAATAAATACACTTGAAAACCACCATGGCTGCTCCGTGGAGAGTGGTTGTGGGGACCCAAGAGTGGCAGCTGGGAGGCCGTTAAGGGAACTGTGGAAGCAGTTCCTATGAGTGCGGACAGTGGCTGCTGGCCTGGAAGGCAGCCGTGGGGGTGGTGAGGTAGTTGGTTTGGGGCTGGAGAGCTAAGCAGACTTGCTGATGGAGTGGAGGTAGCATGTGAGGGTAGACAAAGAGAAACTGAGGATAATTCCTAGACACTTGCCTTGAGTAGCTGGAGGAGAGAAGACGGGGTAGAGGTGGGGGACGGAAAATTGAGAATCAAGAGTTCTATTAGAGACGGCGTAGGCCATGTCCAAGCACAGGGGTAACAACTAGAAAGAAACATCTAGAAGGATGATGACAGCAGAGATTTTTCCAAAGCTGAGTTCAGCTCCCCATGCGTTCAAATTAAAGGATTCAGAGACCTTGGTAATTAATTCATTAAACTCTGAAACAAGTGTGCATCTTCATTTTCCATGCTGCACAAATAAAACATAAAGGGAAGCATGTCATTGGTGCCATTATACAATTTTGTTGGAAAAAACTATGTTAAAAAATTCTAGTCAACCACCTGATGTAGTCTTAGTTCTCAAAGTTAGCCTGCAGCTATCACGATAGCCTACTTCTTGTTAAGTATAAATAAACACAGTCTCACAATTATTTCATTTTTCAAGACCAATTTCGAATCAAAGGTTTTTTCACTGTTCACTGTGAAATGAACAGCCCCCTCTGAGTGGTCTTGTTGGCATCCTGAACAAGCGCCAAGGCACACAGGGGTGGAGACCCGCAGTGGCAGAGACACGGGCAAACAAGGGCAATTCATGCCTTCTCCTGGGCGCTCGGTTCACATGTCCACTGCCAGAATGATTGTGCAACCCGGACTGATCACAGGCAGGCAGTGCCGGGCAACGGTTCTCCCTACCTGACTGCGCCGGAGGTTAAATGTTCTTTGGTAAAAATGCAGAGCTGCCTTCTTAAGGATTTTACCTTCAACCATTAATTTCTGTCTTGTGCACTTTTCCTGCATAGGACAGTCTTTGGGAATGTCCCAGTGACAGGACAAGTCAGGGTGTTAACGGGTGTAGTGTTTTCTGCGATGTCCGGTGTCTTAGAAAGTTTGGGTCACCAAAACAAGTTATGTGGTGACTTAAACAGCCAATGTTTATTTCTCACAGTTCTGGAGCTAGAAGTCTGAGATCAGAGCCAGCATGGCCAGGCTCTGGTGAGCCCCCTTCCTGGATGGGTCCTCACAGGGCCTTTCCTATGTGTGCATGCAGAAGTTAGTGTCTGTGTCTTTTCTTACAAGGCACTAACCCTCATGAGGGCTCTGCCATCACGACCTCATCTAACCCACCTCCAGGTGCCATCATGTTGAGGACTGGGGTTTCAACATTTGAATTCGGGGAGACACATAGCAATCAGCCTAGCTCTTCCTTCACGTTGCAGGCCCTCCGGGCCCCAGGTGCCAGGAGTGTTGGCAGCTGATAGCTCACCACTGAGTCCTGCCGAGGACTTGCCTGGAAGAAGTGACCTACCTCATGTTTAGGTCCCCTCTCCATGGTGGACAAGGAATGGGCACAGCGGGGAGAGAGTAGAAAGACCCAGCCCTCTTGCCTCCATAGGAGAAACTTGGATGAGCCATGCCAGCTGCTGAGTATGAGGCAGCTGAGCCCAGACTTGCACCTCACCGGCCTCCCTCCCTCCCTAGGGACTTGTTCCCCAGGGCTTCCCTCTCTGTTTCCTGGGGAACCCAGCATGAGATACTAGGAGACCTCATTACTAGCATATTCAAATAATAAATACCCACATCATGCAGATCTTTCACATTTTGTGTGGGTTAAGGCACTGTGTAAAAGGCAAATGAAGCAGGGTACAGAGTAGACACCCGACACTCCCAGGCTGGCTTTAGGTGCTTGCTGACATCTATTTGCACATTCGTGGAAGAGAAAACCTCCCCTAGATCTGTTGGCACTCCACGTCTGTCAACCACAGGGAGTAGTCTCTTTGTTCATCAGAACTGATCTCTGAATGCCTTACAGTAAGGGAGAACCAAGTTTTGATCCCATTATGCTAGAATTTATTTTTGTTTCTTAAGGAAGCATAACAACAGCAAGCCCAATTTCAGTCCAAGTATTTCTGAAAGAAATGAAGAGTAAGTAATAAAATTAAATAGCCAGTTCAACAACGCTCCTTAAGGATCCCCTAGCAGAGGTTATGACATGGCTCCATCTAAAAAATAGCACCTTGATGCCAAGTTGATTGATTGATATATTTTAAGTAGTGTAATGTATTGATTTTTTCCCTTATAATTCTGCTTATGTTGCAATGCTAAAAAGAAAGACATTCAGTCCCCAAGATTATATAAGAGAAACTGTATTTTCTTCCAGTAATTTATGAATTCATTAAAACTTTTTTACGTTTAATTTTAACCTATGAAATTTTTATTACAACTGTGCAGGAAGACCCTAACTTTATTATTTCCTATTGTTTAGGCAGTTATCCCAACATTTATGAAATACTCCATCCTTTCTCTCCTCCATTGAAATGCTATTATTAGTATATAATTAATTCTTAAATAACTTAAAGCTGCTCCTGGACTCTGATTGGTTGTTCTGTCTGTGAGTCCTATGTCTATAGTATGTTCTAATCAATATCATTTTATAATGAATTTTGGTATCTCTGTGACCCTATTTCTTCCTTCCTTTTTTAAAGACTATATTATCTTTAATGTTAAATACTCCTCTTTTTCAAAATGTCCACTATTCTTATATATGTTTAAACTTCCATATATATTTTTTAGATTTTTTTAGAACAGTTTTAGGTTCACAGCAAAATTAAGAGATTTCCCATATACTCGCTGCCCCCATGCATGCATAGGTTTCTTCATTATCCCCCTCCCGACCAGGATGGTGTATTTGTTACAAGTGATGAACCTACATTGACATATTTCATTCATATATTTTTTTATCTTACATATAATATATTCTTTCATATATTTTTATACTAATTTTGGCACATTTCCTCTTCCTCCCACCCCAGAAAATCCTCTGGGATTTTCACTGGGATACCATCAAATTTATATGTGAATTTCAGAAGAATTTACTTTTTACAATCTTAAAATATCCAGAAGCGTGGTTTATCCTTCCATTGATGTAGGTCTTTGATCGTAACCCTCAGTCAGGCTTTGTAGATTCATCTCATGGGCCTAGCAGCATATTTCATGTTAAATTCATTCTTAGGATTGTTATTGGTAAATAGGGCATTTTTCATTATACTCTTTTAGTCTTGCTGAGCACATTGACTTATTTTTAAACAACTTTATTGACATATAATCCACATAGTATGAAATTTATATTTTTAAAGTGTACTTTTTTAGTGTGTTTTGCTACATTCTCGAGGTTGTGCAGCTATCACCATTATCCACTTCAGAACATTTTTATCACCCCTACAAGAAACCCCATACTCACTAGCTGTCACTTGCATTGCCTTCCCCCCACTCTCTGGCCCTGTGTGTATCTCTTTATTAGTTGTGTCTAATTTTTATTCTTCATAATAAAACTGTAATCACAAGTATAGCTTTCCTGTGTTCTGTGAGTCATTCTAGTGAATTATTGAATCTCAGGGAGTCATGAAAACTCCTGAGTTTATAGCCAGTTGGTCAGAAGTGTGGGTGGCCTGCTAACCCTCCAAGGGCGTCTGACATCTGAAATAAGGGTATCCTGTGAGGGTGATGCCCTTTATTTTGTGTGGTCTGCATTAACTCCAGGTCGTTAGCAACAGGACTGAATTGTGCTACATCCAATTGGTGTTGAAACACAAGTCTCTTTTAATGTGCTTTTTGACCACTTGTATATTTTGCAAGTCCATTGCCCATTTTTAAATTGGGTTATTTATCTTTTTATGGTTCACTTGCAAGAGTTCTTAGATATTCTGAATATCAGATATATCAGATAAATCAGGTATGTGATTCATAAATATTTTCTTTTGTTTTTCCATTTTCTTGATGGTGTCCTTTGAAGAACAAAAGATTTTAATTTTGATGAAGCCCATTTATCTGTCTTTTATTTTGTCACTTGTGTTTTGGTGTCATATCTAAGAAACCATTGCTTAACCCAAGATCACAAAGATTTAGTCCTATGCATTTAGGAGTTTTGCAGTTTCAGCTCTTATTTCCAAATCTGTGGCCCATTTTCATTTCATTGTTATGTATGGTGTGAGGTAGGGGTCCAATTTCATTTTTTTACATGTTGATATCCAGTTGTCCCAGCACCTAGCCTATTGACTTTTAAACGTTTTAACTACTCACCTTCTATTAGCTCTAATAGATTTAAAGGATTTCTCTATTTTTTTCATGTACTATCTTGTACAAATGATAATTTTACCTTCTCCATGAGAATATTTATACTTATTATTTTGTCTTCTCAGACATTACAAAAAGTAGTGGTGATGGCACCGTCTTTGTGTTTTTCTTCACATTCATGGGAATGTTCACAGTGTTGCCACCACGAAGCATGGCACTTTGTCCTCACTCAGAAAGAAATGCCTCTTGGGACCTGCTGTTGTATCTGTATTTCGCTGCTACTGATATCAGCTGAGGAAACATGGCATTGCTGTAAAATCTCTTTAAAGTTATGGTTAAGGATATGTTGTTAGACTTTTTACTTGAAAATGGCATAATATTTATCAGAGGGGGAGCTCCTTTAACAATATTCCTCATTTTTGAGGAATATTTTCCTATGACAGTATTTATCCAGAGCAGTTTTCTTCTGTTTTTAAAGAAATAAGTTAAGTTCTTCTTCATAAATAAAAATATGGTGTTTTGACTCTGCATAAGAATGAATTTTTAAAATCTGAAATAGTTTTATTTTAAAAGTAAATCAAGTCAGGAACTTGAATAGATAATTTACAAATACTGTTCAGATTTCAAAAGGTAGAAAATAACACATACAGTGAAATAAAATCTGTTTGCCCCATTCCCTAGCCACCTGCAAACCACTACTATGTAAGCAGGATTTGTTTAAAAATAAAAGAAATATATACCTATGTAATACACATACACACACAATATATGCAATATACATAAAATATATCAAACGTTTACATGAAAAAAACAATGTGCTAAGGAGTTAGATGGGAGGTAAAACCTGATAATGAGTCTGTTCACAAGGTAAGACACAGCTGAGAAAACTGGTGTTTTCGAAATATTGTCAGTAACCAGCTTATTTAAACTCCAGATTCATTTTCTCACCAAGTTAGAGCAAGAGATGAATCTGGAATGCATGCCACACTGACTGCATTAAATATAAATGTCCAACACTTCAGCTTTCTTTACCTCAAGTGGCAAGTAACTTAGGGACCATGCATTCCTGAGAGGCATGTCCTGAATGCAAAGGACCAACAAGATCTCTGTACCAAGGCTCTTCAGTTAGATGGGAGAGACCTAAATAAGTCACATTCATGGCACAAGGTAAATAACACAGGAACCTTTCCACCAGACATTTGTTTTATGTTGTGGAGAACTTGGAACAGACACTAGGAACCATGCCCTGTAGCAGTGGGGGGATGGGGAGGGCTCTTGCGGACAGGCACCTTCAACAGCATTGCTGTGGTGCAGCACAGGACTGATAAAGCTCTGGGCTGTGGGGCGTTTAGGGAGGAGGAGGAGGCTAGCAGTGCGGGGATGGGAGGCAGTAGGGGTGGGGGAGGAGCTGATTCAAGCAAATCCAACCCACAAAAGGCTGATTTATAAACAGAAATGCCATTTGTTCATTAACCAGCAGAAGGGGATTGGAGGGTGTTTTACTCCCTCTGCAGAAAAACCTGATGTGCCTTCCCATCCGGTGAAGGAGTATTCTGGCTGCTGGGGGTGGGGGAGCCAGGCCCACAGACACGGTTCTCTGGGCCCCGGAGAGAGGTGGTGAGCCCTGATAGAATCCTTTGGTCTTCCCTTTGTCCTCTCATTCCAGTCTCCTCTAGGAACACATCACTCCTTCAGACCACAGTAACGGAGTGCAGGCACCTTACCATGTCCTCCAGTCAGTTTCCTGTGGCCTTCCCTCTCTCCTCATCTCTCAGAGGGGGCATTTCTGGGGCAGCTGGGAGGAAATAGCAATATAATCTGCACAGGCTTCGAGCCCTGGGGCCTCAGCCCCAGGCCAGGCCTGGCCATTGGCCAGCTGGGTATCATCCCTGGGTTATTAAACTTCTCCTGCGGGAGGGGAGGGACAGTGCCTACTGAGAAGTGCCACAAAGACCAAAGGGGCTGCCTCACGTGGGGCCCAGCGCTGCGCCTGGAGCACGGAGGACACTCAGTGCTGGCCGTGGTGTCGCTCTGCTACAGCTGTCATATGCTGCCCCCGATTTGCAGTGGCTGCACACAGACAACAAGCTATGCTTAACTCTGCCCGAAGTAGAAGGGAAAGGAGAAGTCAAATGAGGGACAGTGTGACTTGGCAGTCTGAAACGTATTCAGCGTTTCAAATAAATGCGTTATTTGATGTTTCAAAATATTGCTTTAACCTTGAACATATTTCAACCCCAAATAACATGGAGAATAAAGTTAGTATTTAAAGGTGGCATAAGTGACAAAGAGAACTTAATGTAAAAGTGCAATTTGTAGTAAGAATTTCTGCAGTCCCCAGTGTGTGTCCATCTAATCTCCGGCTTCTATCCTTGTATTTCTTAAACCTATTTGCAACAGGACAGCCAAAATCACCTTTCAAAGGCTGAGTCAGACCATGTAATTTCTCTGTTCAAAATCTTCCAATGGCTCCCACCTCATTCAAAGTACTACATTCAAATTCTTCACAATGCCCTGCAAGGCTTTTGTGATCTGCTCATCCCTCCCGCTCCCACCATACTTCCGTGACTTAACACCCTCTGCCTGGCCCATGGCATAGGCCTTGCTGGTCCCTCGAGCTCTGCGGGTACCCCTGCCTCAGGGCCCTGCACTGTAGTTCTCCTTGCATGGAGTCCTCCTCTTCTCTAGTCACCTCTCTTCCATGACCTTCCTCGGTGCTCCCTCCTCCTTAAACTGACTTCTTCCACATCCCCAACACTCTAGTCTCCTTCCTGCTCTGTTTTCTAGATATCCCTTCCTCCTATACTTACTGATTGATTTTGTTTATAATCAGTCTCACCCCACCCTCCCTGAAACAAACTCCACAACACAGGAGTTTTTGTATGTTCTGTTTATTGCTAGCAGGGTGATAGCACCGTTGAATGGACACATGAATTCAGGAGTGGTGCATTTCTGTATGTCATCTCATTGACATCTTCCTGTAAAGGTCTGATCTTCATAATAATATATCACTAAATGGTAGCCATTATTATAATTACATACTTTTATATCCAACAATTGCTATTTCCTGAAATTAAAAGTGGACTGAAAGCATCTTTAAGTTCTTGAAACTGAAATTTGAAAAGCACTGGTTTAACATGTGGATGTCCTTTAAAGACACCTTCTATAAGACTGAGATTCAGAGGAAGAAGTTGTTTTTAACCTCTTTCTCAATATGAATGACACAGATTGCTTCTGAGTTAAAAGAAATTATGAATTTTCATATAAATTTCAGTTGGCCTTTGCCAATTTTAGCATTAATTTTCCAACCCTTAAAAATGATTTTTAAATGTGTCCAAATGGTGCAGGCAGCCCAACTGGGGGGGGCCTGGGCGCCCCGGCCGCTGCTTTGCCGGAGATAAGGTCTGCCTACTGAAGTCCTGGTTTCCCTTACAGCTGATGACAGGAAAGAAGTGCTTGCAAGAACAAATGTTTGGTTCCAGGCTGTGGCCTAATTTAATAGTGTGCTTGAAAAAGAAATGTTGATGATTCACTCCAAAACCCCTGGGGAGGGAGAGCTGATTGTGAACTATTTGGAAAGGGGCAAGATAGCCTGCGGTGGAGCCATGGCAGCGACCTTAAGAGCCCACAACAGTCCTGTCTGAACGTGGTTGAACATGGGTTGTTTTCCAGAATGATTTTAGCTGTTAGATTCAGAACGCTTTCCCCTCTGCTCTGACTCAGGGAGTGAGAGATTGTAGCCAGATTAATTTGTGATAGTTTCAGATAATATGATGAAGTATTTGGATGAAAGATTGCCCTGATGTCACCATAATTGGGGTTTCTCTCAAAGCATTGCATGTGATTGTAATATTTTAGAGGCTACAACCTGAGGCAAATTTTATGGAAGAAGGAAGGGACTTTTTTTAAAAATAGAAACTAAGATTTAAGACTCATCAGCCATCTAAGGAGGTGGAGCAGACAGCTGTCATGGGCAAGACCCAGAAACCCCTCCCACTGCTTGCTTGTTGATGCCTGAAACTTTAAAAATCAGGAATTCATTTTCTTGGATTTCTTGGATTACTTCATCTATTAAAATACTAACAGCCCATGTTAAAGCTCTGGGCCATTTTTACACTAACGTTAATGGCCTCACCAGCTCCAGGTCTAACAGGCTTTGTGGGTGAAGTGGGGAGAAAGCAGGCGGGGCCCGGCTCAATGGAGAGGAGGCTATAGGGGTGATGGGGGAGGCATAGGGGACACACTCAGAGCAGCATATCACAGGTCGTCTGAAGGTGGGAAAGCACAGGGAAGGGCATTTGAAACCCTTCCCTCTGTAGTAAGGTTGCCATCCATTCTCACCAAAGCCTGCCTTCCTTGCATAATGGAGAAATGTAAGGCTGATATAAGAAGTTGGCTTTCAGAAAGCCTGAAAGCTCGCAGCTCAGGTGACCCTAAACCCAGTCAGGATCATCACAGAAGTTAATCCCTCCAGAGTAGCCAATCACTTGCCTACCTTGGTGGACATCTGTTGTTCCTCTTTAATAATGGAGACATTCTACTGTCTTTACCACTTGAAAGGTATTCTATGAAATACTTCTGCTGTGAGGGATTAATCTTTCTCCCCTCAATTTTGTAAAGGAGGAGAAGGATTTCTGCTGCGTGAAAATGACTCCAGTCAGCAGGTGTCTGCAGGGAGGCTCTTTGGGGTCCGTGTCGTGGTTCCTTGGTCACTCGCCATGATCGTCACCATTTTACTTTCATGTCTCACCACTTCACTAAGTTATTTCCTTTATGTGACTTTGAAAACAATTTACTACCTAGGAAGGGTGAAAAGGAGACTTTGTAAGGCTTGGCTTATATGCCATGTCAAAATGGTTGGCAGTACTGTGCTTGGCTTTGCTTCTTAAAGCTGTGGAATGGCTGCTTTTCAAATGTCCTCATGTCCTGTAAAGACAACCGGCTTTTGAAACATCAATGATTTCTTTACTGCGCACATACAATGTAGCTGACACTGGGCTGAGCCCGAAGGCCCCAGAGCTGAGGTCACTGTCCTGACCTCAAGTTGTTCTGGCTAGCCCATTGCAGGGAGGCAGGCAAATTACCATCCATTAAGAACATGATGGGAATTTGCACCAGGGCTGTGCGAGCTCCCCCTCCTGGACTGTGGCACAGGAAAGCTATGCTGCAGGGTGTAGTATCTGAGCTGAGAGTTTAAGGGTGTGCATAATGGTAGGAATTAACCAGAGGAGGAAGTGGGGGTAGGGCTGGGGGTGTTCCAGGCAGAGGGAACAGCATATGCAAAGAGACAATGGAGAGAGAACAGTGTCTTCCTGCCCAGAAGGGCCCAGTTTTTACCTGTCGCTGGATCTCTGGTTATCTAAGTATTCCTAAGTATTCCTAAATGTCTGCTGAACTTAACTGAGCTGACTGCAAATATTAATTGCTGTTTTCTAGATGCTGGTGATAAGGTCATGGCCAAAACATAAGTTTCTGTTCTTGTTCTGTGTTAGGGAGGCAACAGTGTAAGCCTGTGTTTGGACATTTGCTGAGCACGTGCCATCTGCTTGGACCTGCTGTCCAAGAACTTGATGTATTCCTCGGTCAGTCTTCACACGACTGTAAGTGAGTGTTATCATGCCATCTCACTGATACTGCTGGGGACACAGAGAGGTTGAGAGACTTATCCAAGCTTGCCCAGCTCATGAGGATGGAGCTGGAATCCAAACCTGGGAAGTCTTGGTTTCTAGAGTCGGTCTTAACTCTCTACAGGCAGCCATTCAAAAAATTTTAAATGCCTTTTCAGTCTTTTTGGAAAATGAAATAAAAAGAAATTCTAAATGGCCATTCTCCCTCGATCTCCTTTCTCTATATTGACCCATGATTTAATTATTTAGCATAAACATGTAAGAATAGTGGACATTTTGTAAAGCAAGAGTTGGGTTAAAATTAAAAGTAATGTAGTCTTTCAAAAAAGTAAAGAGGACACAGTGATCATTTTAGATATCAAAGTGCATTAAAAATTATACTAAAAAGAGAGGCAGGTGACCTATAGTTAACAGCAGTGTATTATATATGCAAAAGTTGCTGAGAAAGCAGATCTTAAAAGCTCTCATCACACAAAAAAGTAATTTTGTAACTGGTGATGGATGTTTGCTAGACATTATGGTGAGCATCTCAAAATAATGCAAATATTAACTCATGTTGTTCATGTGAAACTAGTGTGTTCCAATTATATTTCATTGAAATAAAAACAAGGAAGAAAAAATCTATACGTAATATAAGCATGACTTAGGTCTTTCTGTTGCTACATTCCTCCTTCCCCCAGACCCAAGAATTGGGAGGAACAATGAGAAGAATCCCCATGTAGATTCATAAACAAGTAAGTACAAAATCTGCTGTTGCTCCTTCACTCAGTATTTCCCAGGTGCTCCAGTTAGAAAACCAGCTGCCCCCACATCAGATCCAGGAGATGGGAGAGGGACTTCAGAAAAGTACTGAAAACTGATTATTTTTATTTTTTTAGTGTAGGGAGAATTTTAAATTGTGTGTAAATGAAACAAGCATATTTTTACCATTGATTTGAACATTAAAATTAGCATTAATTTAGGGTGGAGTGGCTGTTCACAGACAGCGGGATGATTGCACATCGATGTGCGGGATCCAGTCACTCACTCATCCTTGTGCAAATCTGCACTGGTGGTTCTGTATGTCTGGTTGCAGAGGCAGGGGAGGCCAGGCTGGAGGGACAGCTGGATCGGTCAGGCAGCAGAGCCAAGGGCTTTGAAGCTCTAGATGAGGGCGACAGTGATCCCAGTTCAGGCAGCTGACAAGAGCAGAGCTGGATTTCAGCATAAAGTTGGCTCTAGCTTGACAGCCTTAAGGAACTGGGAGGCAAGGTCCACTATATTGACAGGGAAACTGCTAGGTCAAAGGAAGGCCTTGGAATGAAGACAGAGCCGAAGATCCAGATGCCAAAGTTCTTGAGGGACATTGCGTGGTTAAACACTTAATGTCTACTGTTCTACTATTGAGTTAGGTTCAACACCAATCAAACATTACCTTTTGTTGGATCATGTTGTCAAAGATTCTTTTACAGTATTATTTTTGTTTTGCAAATGAGAACATATCTATAAAGAAGCTGGGAAACATAATTTAAAAATGAAATGTAATGCAAATTAAAATAATGAGATATCATGACACACCTATTAGAATGGCCACAGTCCAGACCACTGAAAGCACCAAATGCCAGTGAAGATGTGGAGCAACAGGAACTCTTGCACTTTGCTGGGGGAAATGCAAAATGGTACAGTTTGGCAGTTTCTCACAAAAATAAACATTCTCTTACCACACAGTCTAGCATTCTGGCTCCACTCCTTGGTATTTACCCAGAGGAGTTGCAAACCTACGGCCACATGAGAACCCAAACACAGATGTTTATAGCAACCTTATTTATAATTGCCAAAGCTTGGAAGCAACCAAGATGCCCTTTATAGGTGATGGATAAATAACCTGGTCCGTCTAGACAGTGGACTATTATTATCCAGTGCTAAAAAGAAATGGGCTGTCATCTCGTGAAAAAGGCATGGAGTGATCTTAGGTGCACATGCCTCAGTCAGAGAAGCCAGTCCAAGAGGCCTATGTGCTGTGTGACCCCAACTCTGTGATGTTTGTTAAAGGCAAAACCTTGAGACAGTGAAATGATCAGTGGTTGCCAGGGGCCGGGAGGGTAGGGAGGGAAGGATGAATGGTCAGAGCAAGAGGGATTTTTGGCCAGTGAAAATACTCTGTATGAAACTGTCATGATGGACGCATGTAACAAACTTGTCCAAACCCATAGGACACACAGCACCAAGAAACCCTAAAGTAAACTCTGGGTGGTATGATGTGTCAACGTAGGTTCATGAGTCGTGACAAATAGAACCTCTGGTGGGGGATGTTGATAATGGGAGGCTGTGCGTGTGTGGGGTAGGGAGTCTATGAGAAATCTGTATCTTCTCTCCATTTTTCTGTGGACCTAGCTGCTCTAAGAGGAAAAAGTCTTTTAAAAAATTAATGTATCACTTACCATCTTGAAAACTAATTTTGGCATCTTGTGGGTGGATGGGATTGGGAGGAAGGGCAGCAGAAAATGAGGAAAGCAGGCACTAAAGGGAAGAGGGAGACGTGGGGTGGAGATGAGCTTGGGATGATATGCAGAGCTCCGTGTAAGGTTTTAGGTGTTTTCTTACTGTTTCTTCATGGAGCTGTTTATTCTAGGGTTAATGGGGTAGAAAGACTTCTCCAAAGATCTCTGAAAACCTGAAGAAGTCTACACTTACCTCCTGGGAAGCAGATCAAAATTAAAGCACCACTCAGATGTCAGCTTGCACAGTTCATCAGATGTCAGATGGTGGCTGATCCAGGCCACTGCCTAGAGAGTGTGTGTGCTTTGCAGGGTCCACTGGTAACAATACTGCCAGACAGCTAGGCCTTTTTGGCCAATGATAGGTTTTCTAGAGCTGGTTGTGGCTCTTCCCACTGTGCATGGAGATAGTTTAGAAAAAAACAGAAGCAGGCCTCCCCATATCTCCCCCACTCCTCCCCCTCCACCCCCTGCCTCAGCCCTTCCCACCCCACGCACCCCATCTCTCCCCACTGCATCCCTTCCCACCCCTCCCCATACCTCCCCCACACCTCTCCACCCCTCCCCACCCTTCCCCACTCCTCCCCCACACCTCCCCACCCCATACTACCTCCCACCTCTCCACTCCTCCCCCAACATCTTCCCCACTCCACCCCTCCCCACACCTCCCCACCCCATACCACCTCCCACCTCTCCACTCCTCCCCCCAACATCTCCCCACTCCACCCCTCCCCACACCTCCCCACCCCATACCACCTCCTACCTCTCCACTCCTCCCCCCAACATCTCCCACTCCACCCCCACACACCTCCCCCACCCCATACCACCTCCCACCTCTCCACTCCTCCCCCAACATCTTCCCACTCCACCCCTCCCCACACCTCCCCACCCCATACCACCTCCCACCTCTCCACTCCTCCCCTAACATCTCCCCACTCCACCCCACCCCACCCCACCCTTCCCCACTGCTCTCCCACTCCTCCCCACCCCATACCACCCTTCCCCACTCCTCCCCCACACCTCCCCACCCCTCCAACTCCTCCCCACCTTACCCCACACCTTCTCCCCAACCCCTCCCCACTCACACCTGCCCTCCCCCAGGAAGAGGCAGCCTGAATGCTGAGTGCTCACTTGGAAGAGTGAGGTCAGCAGGTAGGCCAGCTCTGGACCCAGCAGACAGGAAGAGTGAAGCAGGAGCAGGAACAGGGGTCAGATGTGAGCACAGAACAGCCATTTAGGAAAGGACACAGGTCGAGGTGTTTACCAGAGGGAAGGAGCAAAAGCCTTCTTATAAAACAGAAATGAAGGGGAAAGGAGACAAAGGGACTGTAAGAAACTTTATCCTAAAATCAAGAATGCTCTGGAGCTGGTGGCAGGAATTGATGCTGGCCTTCGCCATACCATCTTCTTTGAACTGTTTTAAAGAAGTCCCCTTTTCCTTTAAAAATTCACCATTTAAGAATCTTAACCCATTGTTGCTTGATTCTGAATATCTGATTCCAGATGGAGTTTACCAGCCCTCTTTGCAACCACTGATCTGGTTCCAGCTGCAAATGAGATACATTTGAGTGAATTTACCGGGGCTCCTGTAAACCTGGGCAGAGAGAGAAAGGATGTGAATGCCACTGGATTAAATTCAGAACAGGGATGATTTACATAAGTATCTTCTACTGTCAAATAGATGGACAGTAACTGGCAACTATTTTGTATGGCCAAACAAATCAGTAATTGAATAAGAAAACTGATGCCTAGTCATTGATTTCCGATTCCACATTCTCTTCTGCTGATACTAATTGTAATGTTTAGAAGATAACTGAGGTTGAGTTCTTACTATAGCTGTGGTCTCAGCCTCAGAGATGTGTACTTTGGAGGTCTCCAGCAACCCTTCCCTTGAAGAAAGCCCAGAGAGGTGACTCCCATGGCGGCAGGAGCAAGACCATGTTGGGCCTCCAGATTTCGTTATATCAGCATTTGGACCAGCAGGTCCCCCCTGAAAGCAGACTCGGAGACAGATGTGCATGGAGGAAGTATTTTGAGAATGGACTGGGAAGGGCTGTGGGACCAGGCCTGTGGGGAGGGGCAGGGAGGAGTGGCCTGGCAGAATCGCAGAGGTCAGGTGGTCCCACAGGGCGCTCCTGCCTGGGGGCAAGGGCCTGAGTGCTCTGGGGGCCCCTCCTACATCCACCTGTCAGTGGAGGAGGCTGCTTTCAGGGAGGGAGCAAGACCCAGGGGATCAGTAATCTAGCTGAGGGCAACTCCGGGGAAGAACTTCCCACCAGTCTGGGGGTCCCTGTGCCTCCCAGCCTGGAGCTGAGAAGGGCAGGCCCCGGCCCCCGCTGCCACGCCAGTCACTGGCTCAGTGATGACGCTTCCATGTGGGTCCACTGGATCTCTCCTGCTAGTTAAAAAGACCCTTGTTGACAGATCTCTGATTATATCAGTCTCAAAAGAAGTATAGCATATAGCATACTGCTGTCACCCCATCAGGAACTCAGTAAGACTTACTGATAGATAAAAATCAGAGAAATTAATTATAATATTAACTGTTTGAAGAGGGTAACTTACATAATAACATTTTCCTCCTGTGTTAAAGCTACATTTTGAAATTAGGGATATGATTTATCATGTTAAATACATCATCCTCTTGATATTTGACAATCTCTTTGCTTTTTGGTTGGCTGCTAACCTATATTTGGGGGGATTGGTGGTGGGGAGAGAAGAAATTAGAAGCCAGCATGTTAAGAGAAAAGAACAGGAAGGCAAGCCTGAAGACACCAGCGCCCACAGCAGCTTTCCTCTGTCCTACTTCACTATGTGGGGGCTAAGTGGGGAGACTGCTACCTTCTAAGCCATTTGATACCCTTTTTCATTTGTATCACCGAGTGGTTCCAAGTGGATAAATCATATCCCTGAAGCATACTTAAAAACGCTCAACTTTTTAGCTAATTCTTTCTCTTTTCATTAAGAAAATCTTTACATTTAAAGTAGGATGAAGACTGGAAGTCAGTAGGATATAAGACTAAAGCATAAGACATTGTATGCTGCTTATTGAAATGTGGGCTTGTACTGAATAGCTCAGGTGTTCTCATCCCCCAGAAGACCTTTTGTGCCAAAGCTGTGTCTAGTACACTTATGTACCACTGTCCATGTGCACAAAATAACTCTGATCTAAGGAAAAGAGATCCTCAAGTGTTAACTACTGCTCCAAACAAGAAGCAACCTTAAAAAATAACAGGAACAGAAGAAGAATCCAAACATCACACTAGCGCTGAGAGCTGTACTGAAAGGCTTTGTGTCCCAAAGAGCCTCTTGGTGGCCTGGCTGCAGCTGTTCCCTTTTGGGGAGCGTCCGAAAGGGAAGATGTGCTAACATGTGGTGGCCCCCTTGCCAGGGGCAGGGCGTCTTGTCTCCGTTAGAGGCCTGAGATGCTGGCTGCAGAGGCCCTCACCAGGAGTGAGCGTGGCTGCCTCAGGGTTCTTGGTGTGAAGCAAGGGGCTATCTCTTCTATTTGAATCACAATTTCTCAAAATGCCAAAGAATCGACTAGCTGAGTTTCAATTTTTAATTTTTAAGAATATTATGTACAGAACAAAAAATTTTGTTTGGATACATTAAGTCAGAGCTTAAGATAATTTTCATAGACTTTTATTATTTCTTTGCTTTCGAGAATAGTTTGCTAAATGATTTTTAATGCAAGGCAGAGGCGGTGCCTGGTCACAATGTGTCTCCCAGTCAGCACCAGGGGCCTGGGAGTGCTCCGTGATCTGAAGGGAGCTTTGCTAGAATTCCAGAAGCAGTGGAATCTCAGAAATGAAATGCCACTGCTAGTGCCTGCTCTCACAATCCTGACATGAGGCAAGGACCTGCACCCTTTCCTCAAACCGCCACGATTCACCCTCGAAGTGCAGTCACCTTCCACATTCCCCTGCCTCCCTTTCCTGGAATGAGACATTAGTGTGTGCACTGAGTCTCCTTCACCGCAGGCCTCCACGTGTCTCCTCTATCAGGAGCACATCCACATAAAACCAGAACTACGCATGGTTTGTTAGGTCACGGTGAGAGGAACCGAGTGATTATCTTGTCTGACTTAAATGGTGTTATATAAATGGAGAGGGGCATACACAAATCTGCGGACCCCAAAATACACACGCAAAAAAACCCTTTTAAAATAAGTAAGAAAACTTTATGAAAGACCTCCACAAGGGGACTGTTTGCTTGGCTTGGGCAACTCAGGAAACCTAGATCTTGACTCAAACATATTGTCTACCTTGGACAACCAGAGGGGTTTATTGATTTGGGGCTTTATGAGATTTGTTGACCATGCAGTTACTCTCTGGAATTAGAACTATATTGTATAGAAATATACAATTACCTTTGTATTGTTTCCCCAAAACAAGTGAAAAGGTTTGTGATATTCTCTAGGTCTCTCTAGTGAGACCTTTTAGGATGGTTTTAAAAAATGTTTTGCCTTCCAAGCCTCAAATGTTTGGTGAAAACCATCCAGGTTTTTTACTGGGCAGAGGTGGGGTGGGGACTTCAGTCCAGAGCATGGTACATGGCGCTCAAGTTGTGCTTGGACCAGAGCACAGGTCTGCGAGCGCAGGTCCCCGTAACAGACTCCCTTCTCGCATGCTACAGTCTCAGGCAGTCTCCCCACTCTCCCCCGTTGTAATCTGGTTCTTGCTGTTTGAACCTGACACCTCAGACTGGCTCTCTCTCCCCCAGTTCTCTGTCGCCTGAGTCAGAGGTTGTTTCCCTTTCCTGGTGCCCCATTGCTAAGGGTCATACTACCAGTCCAGTTCTGAATCTCTGTACCCTAACCCAAGGTATGAGACTTTCCACTTGCAAGAAAGGTATTCCCTGAGGTTATGGGCTGTGACCAACATGTTTTGCATGACTTTTGATGGTGGAAAGTGATGATTTACATTACCTCATGGTACTCTGGTCTGGGCAGTTCTCCGCAGTGGATAGCATCAAGTACTGGCGAATACTGAGAAATGGGTTTTTAAGTACCCTGTATAGGAGTGGAGGATGTTTTATCACCAAGACCACTCACTGGGTGCACATCTGACAGGATGCTAATTTATCCTGGCCCAGCCCACCCTAACTCAAGTTCGGACACATGATTATAATTCAAGTATTTCATTTTTCTTCTGGTCTGGGGGATGCTGCCTAATTCATCTAAGTCCACATTTAGTCATCTACTATCCCCTCTCCACAGACTATTGACCGACTTTTGAAGAGCATCTACATTTTTTACCAAAATGCCTAGCCACTGTGTCTACCTCACACCCAGAATTCCCACGGTCCCATGTGCCACCTTATTCCATCAGGACTATGGCTCCTGCTACTGCTGCTTGCCTGCCTCTCATCCCTGAGCTCCTGCCCCCGGAAACGAGCACAAGACCTTCGCTCCTTTGTTCTTCACCTGCTGCTCACACCCTGGGCTCTCCTCTGTTGAAGACCCTTCACTTTGTGCCCAGTTCTTGCTTCTCACTAACCCTGTTGGACTTGACCATCAAGGTGTTTCTTGTGTTCCACATCTGACCTCAGTAAGATGTTACTCATCTTTGCTCTGTGCCCACTGGCTACAGTGGGAACCCTATCTTGACACATTTTATGCTCTAGTTAAACTGAACTGCCTACTCCCTTTGCATATGCTATTTCCTCTGCATTATCATTGATTAGTCATTGTAATATGAGCAAATACAAAGCTTTCATTTCCCCACCCCCACCGCCAGCTTATATTAATAACTGACCATTCTAGGCTATCCTGATACCTTGACATTACTTCTGATGGTTTTCATACTATAGAGAAATT
>JAVSCE010006864.1:0-16940 GCA_032199065.1 Smutsia gigantea | reverse complement strand
CCTAGTTTTCTGTTGAAAACCTCAACACCAGTCTCTCAACAACTGATAGAACAAGAACGAAAATCAGCAAGGATACAGAAGAACTAAAAAATACCATCAGTCAACATGATCTATTCGACATTTACAGAGCACTCCGCCTGACAGCAGCAGAACTCACGTTCTTTTCATATTTCAGAGGAATATAGACCCAGACAGCCCACATCCAGGGCCATAAAACAAACCTTGACAAATTCACAGTGATTGAAATGATACTGAATATGTTTTCCAACCACAAAGGAATCAAATTAGAAATCAGTAACAGAAGTGTAACAGGAAAATCTCCCAACACTTGAAAGCTATGAACATACTTCTCAATAATACCTGGATCAAAGATAAAGTCTCAAAGGGATATAAAAAATTACACTGAACCCAATTAAGGTAAAAATACATTTGTGGGCTTGTATTAAATCTGTGGTACACAGCTAAAGCAGTGCTTAGGAATGGATAGCACGGAATCCACTAGAAAAAAAGAAGTCTCAAACCAATAATCTATGTTCCTACCTCAAGAACCTAAATAAATAAATAAACCAAAAGCAAGCAGGAGGAAAAAAATAATAAAGACCAGTAATTAGTGAAATTGAAAACAAAAATAGAGAAAAATCACTTAAACAAAAAACTGGATCTTTTAAAAGATTCATAAAATGGACAAATCTCTAGTAAGTGTGATAAAGAAAAAACGAGAGAGGACAAAAATTACCAGTTTAAGGAATGAGACCAGGGACATCACTACAGACACTGCAAACATCAAAATGCTAATAAGGAAATATGACAAATAACTCTACACAGATAAACTTGACCAGTCAGATGAAACAGACCAACTACTTGAAAAATACAAACTACTACAATTCACCTAATATGATATAGATAATTTCTATTAAGGAAACTATAAAGCAAACTATAATTTTAAAACTCTAATAAAAAAAATTCTCTAGGCACAGATGGCTTCACTAGTAAATTCTATCAAATGTTTAAATAAGAATTAACACCAATTCTACACAATATTTTCCAGAAAGTGGAAGAAAGGAACACATCCTCCTCTACTCATTTTATGAAACTAGCATCACCCTGATACCAAAATCAAAGTGCCAAAAACAAAAAAAACAGAACACCAACATCTCTCACTGACACAGGCACAGAAATCTTTAACAGAACATTATCAAACAGAATTTAGCAATATATAAAAAGAATTACAGACTATGACCAGATATCACTCATTCTAGGGATGCAAGGCCAGTTCAGTATTTGAAAATCCATCAATATAATCCATTATATTTACAGACTAAAGAGCAAAAATCAAATGATCATATCAATTGATGTGGAAAGAGTACCTGGCAAAATTGAACATCCATTCATGATAAACACTCAGAAAAACAGGAACAGAGGGAAACTTCCTCAACTTGATAAGGAGCATCAACAAAAAACATGCAGCTAACATTACACTTAATGGTGACTGAATGTTTTCTCCTTTAGATCAGAAACAAGGCAAGAGTGTCTGCTCTCACCACTCTTGACACAGTGCTAGAAATTCTAGCCAATGTAACAAGGCAAGAAAAGGAGACAAAGTAAGGGCATAAAGACTGGAAAGGAAAAAAACTGTCCCTGCTTGCAGATTACTTAATTGTCTATGTAGAAAATCTCAAAGAATCTACAAAACAAACTCCTAGAACTAATAAGTGAGTTTAGCAAGTACACAGGATACAAAATAAACATACAAAGGTCAGTTGTATTTATATGCTAGAAATGAACATGTGGACAACAAATTAAAATACCATTTAAATAATTGTTCAGAAAATGAGGTGCTTAGGTGTTAATCAAACAAAACAGGATTTGTATGCTGAAAAATATACAACACTAGTGAAAAAAATCAAAGATCTAAGGAAAAAGAGAGGCATATTGTGTTAATGGGTTGGAAGGCTCAACAAAGAGGTCAATTCTCCCCAGACATACGGGTCTGCAATAGGCTGAACAGTGAGCACCCAAACATACCAGGTCCTAATCCCAGAAATCTGTAAATGTTACTTTACAAGGGAAGATTCTTTGCAGATGTGATTACATTGAGAGTCTTAAGGAGACTGTCTGGGTGGGTCTCTAATCCAATCATAATCGTCATTATAGGAGAGAAAGAGGGAGATTATACACGCACAGAAGGAGAGAGGAAGGCGAAAGTAGAGGCAGGGATTGGAGTGGTGTGGCCACAAGCCAAGGAATGCCACCAAAGGCCAAGGAATGCTGGCAGCCACCAGAAGCTACAAGAGACAGAAATGGATCCTCTCCCAGAGCCCACAGAGGGAGCACGGCCCTGGCCAACACCTTGATTTCAGATTCCTGATCTCCAGAACTGTTGAGAGAGTGAACGTGTGTATTATTACAAGCCACTAAGATTTTGGTCATTTTTATAGCAGCCGTGGGAAACTAGTTCAAGGTTTAATGCAATTCCCACCAAAGCGCCAGCAAGAATTTTTGGACCTACAGACAAGATTATTCTAAAATTTATATGGAAAGGCAAAGGAACAAATTAGCCAAAAATGTTTTTGAAAAAGAATCAACAGGAATTATTCTACCAAATATCAAGACTTAGATAGCTACAATAATCAAGGCTATATTGGTGGAAGGATAAACATATAAATCAATGGAACAAATAAACTATTCAGAAGTTAAAGAGGGAGTCAAGTTATGAGGGAAGCAGATGTGGTTACAGAGCAACAACAGGGGTCTTTGCTATGGTGGGTGGTTCTGTACCTTGACCGTATCAATATCAATACTCTGGTTGTGATAGATTTTCAAGATGTCACCATGGGACACTGGGTAAAGGGTACACCGGATCTCATTATTTTTAACAACTGCATGTCAATCCACAATTATCTCAAAAAAAAAGATAATTTGAATTAGATTTTAAATTTCTAAGCAATAAAGAACACCAGAAAGAAAGTAAAGAGGACCACCCATAGCCTTGGAGAGAGCTTTTTCAGTGCATCTGATGGCTGAAGGATCCTTATCAAAATACACCAAGCGCCCTAAAACGATAAAAATGGGTTGAAGACAGAAGAGAGGAACAGGTAATTCACAGAAAACTGAATAGCAGGAAACACACAAAAAGATGCTTCATCTCACTAGCAATCAAGGAAAAGAAAATTAAAGCAACGAAGAAAAACCTTTCCATATCAATCAGAATGTGCAGAAAGTTCCACTGCGACATCACGGAGGGCAAGGAACCGCATGGCCCCTGGTGGGAGTGTGGAGAAGGCTCCCCTGCGCAGGTTCCTCGGGGCCCACACTAAGAGGAGGGCGCACACAGCAGGCGGAGGCAGAGCAAGGAGTGCACCGAGCCCCCAGGCCCATGTGCTCACATCAGGGTGCTCTAGAGGACAATTAAAACGAGCTGACACTGTAAGAACCAAAATTAGTAAATTTTTAGCAGAGAAGAGCCCACTGTATATAGATACATATACCATTTATGTAAAAGGCTTACATATTGTCCATAAACTCACATGTATGTAAACAAAGAGAGTCACGCATGTGATCATGAACACCAAATTCAGATTGTGGTCACTCTAGGAAAAGAGGACAAAGGAAAAAGGAGGAGTTCATAAGGGTCTCCAAATTTACAACTGCTTTACTTTCTAAAATACGATCTTACAACCATGAAGAACAGTGAGGTGTGACGAAGCTGGGTGGCAGATCGCCAGGTTGGGTGGCATGTCAGGGTCTATGTTCCCTGCTAAGTACCTGAAGTACAGGAAGGCAAGGGGCTTGGCTGAGTCCTATGATCTCAAAATAGGAATAAAAACCTGACAACGACCAGTGCCTCTTGCTCTACTTCACTCAGGACTGGAAAGCCTGTCCCATGCTTGTGTCTGGCATAATCTGAGTGGCACCTACAATCCAGACCCCAGGACTCCTGCCCCACCCATCGGCCTCATCTCTGTCCTCCCCTCTCTTGGTGCCCCTCACTCACGCTTACACGGTTCCTGAGCACGCAGCCTGCTACACCTAGTTCTTAGGACAGCTGACTCAAAAAGATCCATGGAACTGCTCTACAAAGGCATGGGAAAGGGCTTGGACTTTGCCTACCAGAGAAAGTTCATCCAGACATTTTACTGTTCGGCAGGACCCCACCTTGAGAATGGCAGATAACAGGTGTGGAACTTTTGTCCTTCCTGTTTCCACCACCCTGCTTCACTCCAAGGTCACATGTATCCAGGCAGTCTCAATGGGGCTGCAGGCCCATTCCTCAGCAGGGACCTGTCCTCCCGGCCATCATCGGCAGATGGTTCTGCCCACCACAGACTTGCCAGCAATGTTAAGGGCCAGTGTCTCCGGGGAACACCAAACGGCCACAGACTTGGAAGCCGGGTCCCGTCAGTGCCAGCTCTGAAAACTGCCTCACTCCCAGTGGGCTCCTCCCTGAGGAGAGGCAAGGAAGGAAACCCCCACCTCCCCCACACCCAGCCTTCACTGCGCTCAGGGGCCAGCCTTCCCCTTGGCCCCTAGTACACCCCCAGTTTCAGGTTTTTCTTCAAGCTCTTTTCTGTGTATTTTTTAAAAGTCCCCAGTTTTACTGTGTGCTTCTGTACTCTTAACAGCTTATCACTTAACTTTAAAATGTCCTAGATCTTCTATTTTCTGCTGTTTTCCACTGTACCTTTAGTTTCCTGTACTGCTGCCAGGAGCCCCCTTTAACGACCTTTCTTTCCCCTTTCCTACACACTTTAACTCTTACTCAGTAAATGGCTCAGCTCAGCAAACACCTCCCAAGCTCAGGGAGGGCAGGGACCTGGCTGCTGCAATCACTGTTGGGTGCCTGGCACACCTGCCCTGATGAACGAATGGGGAGAACAGAGCTGTTCTGTAGTTTCTATGTCTTAAGTCTTTACCCTTAGTTTACTTCCTTTCCCACTTACTAGACAGGTTGATCCTTCTTTTCTAGTCTGATTACCCACTGTGAAGTTCTCAGCTTATCTGAAAACAGCAACAGTGTGAGCCACACCCTGTCCCACCAGAAACAGACTCTCATTCTGCCATCTGCGGCCACATGACAACTCGCTATCTGTTTCATAGGCATGACTAAGTGCTCTGCATTTAGCAAGCAGGCGATGTCTGGGGCACAACTCCAACTGCCATGTGCTGGTTTTCCAAGCTCTGGGGAGAAAAGACCTTTTTGCAACTTGGCAAAAAGCAGCCTTGTGTCTCTCTGGTGCTGGCTTCATATAAGCAAAGGCCGCATCTTTGCTAGGAGGTGGACTGCACCCACACATGCAAAGCAGGGCATCTTTGGGCAGGCTCTTCCATGTAGCTTGTCCTCACACTGGGTCATTCAGAGATCCTCCCTGTTTCTCAGGGACCAAGGCCCAAAAAGAGGTAGGTACCAGTCAGCCACAATCCCAGAGCCTGTGGCCAGAGCTTGGTGGGCGAAGGCGCTCAGGAAGCAGAGAAAGACTACAGCAGAGTGGCCTAGGCTGCCTGACCAGCCACTCAGCCTAACGCTGCACACACATACTCGCAGGAGACCCCCTAGAACACCAGAGGTGCTCAGGGCAGCCCCAAGAAGATGTCTCAGCTGAGCTCACCAATACCTGGCTGACAGAAGCTACCAGGCTCACCTACCAGGGAGTGGGTAGCTCATTCCTCCATGCCAGCACCCAGGCCACTGCCCACCACTAAGACTGAGCGCAGCACTGACCCAGACCCCAGTGAGATCCCACTCTGCCAGGAGGGACCTTCACGGAGCCGTGGTGAAGGCCCTGCTCGCTGAACACATGCTCCGCAGCCATGACACATGGTGTGAAAAGAGGGCAGAGCAGCCAGCCAGCAGCCCCATCCTTCAGGGCCAGACATCACAGGCACAGAGAAACCTTACAAGTGTTAGAGCCTGCAAACCAGGACACAGACCAGCCCTCTGGGATACTGCTGTCCCCCACCAAGCCACTCAGGCTGCTCTCTCCATCCTCTCTTGGCACAAGTCTGCACTCCTGCTCCAAGAGCCACCCTCCCTGGAACAGCATCACTGAGGCAGCATCTTTGGAAAAGTGGCTGGAGACAGAGTCAGACTCTTTGAGCAAGACCCCCACCATGCTTCTGGGGTACAGCCCCGACGAAAGAGCAGCCAGGTTAGTGCCCCTACCAGAGGATGCAGGGCTGGGTGGGGGGTGTAGCTGGGAACCCCTGCATATGCCAGCAGCCAGCCACACTTCCTTTCTACAACTGGGGCCCTGGGGACTCTCCCATAAGTTTTCAGCAGAGCCTAAAAGGTGGGGTCCTCTGTAAGCCAAAATACTTTAAATCTGCCTTGGAGGCAGGTGTATTTAAAGTTTACCCAATCAGTCAATTGGTACACCAGCAGGGACTCAAAAGCACTACACAGTAAGCGATGAGGGCCCAGGCTTCAGCACAGGTTCAGCAAGACAGAATCCCTGTAGCCCTTCCTGTCACCAATACCAATTCCGCACTTGACTGAAGCATGTACCCTGCGTGAGGGAGGGGGTGGGAGGGGGATGGGTGGCCATGAGGCACAAGGCCTCGGGACCTGCCTCTGTCCAGCAGCCTGGGGCCCCTGGAGACTAGGAGGAGACCCCTCTGGAACCCCAGTTCCAGAAAAGGAACAGCTCTGTCCTGCTCAGGTGGCGTCCCCAGGGCTGGCGAGCACCCCACATGCGGAGGGTACCAGCAGGCACTGTCCACTCCATCAGTGTGAGCAGCAGGTGCGTACTGGGCACCAACTCAATGCACAGGGAGCGCATGTTTGCTCCTGAGCAGGAACATCCCCAAGGATGAAACACTGAGGTATCTTAACTACAGCTCCCAAAGAACAACTCCCCACTAGTTTTCACTTTCTAAGAATGAAGAAAAAGTTGTGAGATTCACCCCATCCATACAAAATGAGGCAGAGGTGACCCACCCCACCACTCCCAGGGACCCTGATGGCTAAGAGCTATGGTGCCTAAAAACAGTACTTAAACTCTAATTAAAACATTTAAGGAAAAGAAGAGGAGGGAATACTTCCAAACTCATTCTATGAAGCCAGCATCACTCTAATACCAAAACCAGGCAAAGACACCACAAAAAAAAAGAAAATTACAGACCAATATCCCTGATGAACACAGATGCAAAAATACTCAATAAAATATTAGCAAACTGAATCCAAAGATACATCAAAAAGATCATCCATCATGATCAAGTAGGATTTATTCCAGGGATGCAAGGATGGTACAACATTTGAAAATCCATCAACATCATCCACCACATCAACAAAAAGAAGGACAAAAATCACATGATCATCTCCATAGATGCTGAAAAAGCATTTGACAAAATTCAAAATCCATTCATGATAAAAACTCTCAACAAAATGGGTACAGAGAGAGAGCAAGTACCTCAACATAATAAAGGCCATATATGACAAACCCACAACCAACACCATACTTAACAGCGAGAAGTTGAAAGCTTTTCCTATAAGATCGGGAACAAGACAAGGATGCCCCCTTTCCCCACTTTTATTCAACACAGTACTGGAGGTCCTAGCCACAGCAATCAGACAACACAAAGAAATAAAAGGCACCCAGATTGTCAAGGAAGAAGTTAAAACTGTCCCTGTTTGCAGATGACATGATATTGTACATAAAAAACTCTAAAGAATCTACTCCAAAACTACTAAATCTAATATCTGAATTCAACAAAGTTGCAGGATACAAAATCAATACACAGAAATCTGTTGCATTCCTATACACTAATGATGAACTAGCAGAAACAGAAATCAGGAAAACAATTCCATTCACAATTGCATCCAAAAGAATAAAATACCTAGAAATAAACCTGACCAAGGAAGTGAAAGACCTATATTCTGAAAACTACAAGACATTCATGAGAGAAATTAAAGAAGATACCAATAAATGGAAACACACCCCATGCTCATGGATAGGAAGAATTAGTATTGTCAAACTGGCCATCTTGCCTAAAGCAATCTACAGATTCAATGCAATCCCTATCAAAATACCAACAGCATTCTTCAATGAACTAGAGCAAATAGTTCTAAAATTCATATGAAACCACAAAGGACCCCAAATAGCCAAAGCTATCCTGAGAAGGAAGAATAAAGTGAGGGGGGGATTATGCTCCCCGACTTCAAGCTCTTCTTGAAGCCACAGTAATCAAGGCATTTTGGTACTGGCACAAGAACAGACCCATAGACCAATGGAACAGACTAGAGAGCCCAAATATAAACCCAAGCATATATGGTCAATTAATATATGATAAAGGAGCCATGGACATACAATGAGGAAATGACAGCCTCTTCAACAATCGGTGTTGGCAAAACTGGACAGCTACATGCAAGAGAATTAAAGTGGATTACTGTCTAACCCCACACACAAAAGTAAACTCAAAATGGATCAACGACCTGAATGTAAGTCATGAAACCATAAAACTCTTAGAAGAAAATGTAGGCAAAAATCTCTTGAATATAAACACGAGCAACTTTTTCCTGAACGCATCTCCTCAGGCAAGGGAAACACATCAAAAATGAACAAATGGGACTACATCATGCTAAAACTTGTGTACAGCAAAGGACACCATCAGCAGAACAAAAAGGCATCCTACAGTAAGGGAGAATATATTTGTAAATGACATATCCGAAAAGGGATTAACATCCAAAATATATAAAGAACTCACGCACCTCAACAAACAAAAAGCAAATAACCCTATTAAAAAATGGGCAGACACTTCTCCAAAGAAGAAATTTAGATGGCCAACAGGCACATGAAAAGATGCTCCACATCGCTAATTATCAGGGAAATGCAAATTAAAACCACGGTGAGGTATCACTTCACACCAGTTAGGATGGCCAACACAGAAAAGAGTAGGAACAACAAATGCTGGTGAGGATGTGGAGAAAAGGGAACTCTGCTACACTGCTGGTGAGAATGTAGAATAGTTCAACCATTGTGGAAAGCAGTATGGAGGTTCCTCAAAAAACTCAAAATAGAAATACCATTTGACCCAGGAATTCCACTCCTAGGAATTTACCCTAAGAATGCAGCAGCACAGTTTGAAAAAGACATATGCACCCCTATGTTTATCGCAGCACTATTTACAATAGCCAAGAAATGGAAGCAACCTAAGTGTCCATCAACCTAAGATGAATGGATAAAGAAGATGTGGTACATATACACAATGGAATATTATTCAGCCATAAGAAACAAATCCTACCATTTGCAACAACATGGACAGAGCTAGAGAGTATTATGCTCAGTGAAATAAGCCAGGCAGAGAAAGACAAGTATCAAATGATTTCACTCATCTGTGGAACATAAGAACAAAGCAAAAACTGAAGGAACAAAACAGCAGCAGACTCACAGAACCCAAGAACGGACTAATAGTTACCAAAGGGAAAGGGACTGGGGAGGTCAGGTGGGAAGGGAGGGAGAAGGGGAATAAGGGGCATTATGATTAGCACACCTAACATAGAGGGTGGGCACAGGGAAGGCAGTATAGCACAGAGAAGAAAAGTGGTGACTCTATAGCATCTTACTATGTTGATGGACAGTGACTGTAATGGGGGTATGTGGTGGGGACTTGATAATGGGGAAAATCTAGTAAACATGATGTTGCTCATGTGATTGTATATTAATGATATCAAAATAAAAGAAAATTTAAGAAAAATGGGAGTTTCTTTTTAAAACCAAAGTAAAATAATAAAATTCCATGTCCCTGTTTTAAATGCTTTCGGAAAAGTAAAAAAGAAAGCAAAAATCTTAACTGAAACAACCATTTTAGGTTCTGTCTAGCAAAAATGCTTTTTGTCCAGACCCTCCAAAGTTAAAGTTAAATTAAGTGTTAAATGTCAGTCTAACATTAATATAACAATTCTGAACGGTTGGTTAACAGGTTTAAAATGGCCCAGTGTGATGGCCAACAGGATGTGCTCACACAATGGGAAACAATAGTGTGAGGTCACTACTTGGGCTCCAAATACCAAAGTGACAGGCAGTTTTCTGTGCTTTGAGGTAAAAACAGGCCTCTTTCACTCCCTGGCATCAGATGAAGAAGGTATTGAGCCAAGTCACGGGTGAAGATCCAGGGTGTCACTCTAACATTGCTCACATCTCAGGAGGCAGACGAGGGTCCTGACAGGTGAGACCCCCCAGCCTGTGTGCTGTGGGAGCGTCACCAGAGGTAAGGGGCGGCCCCACTGAGACACCGCCAGGGAGCTGGGGAACCCACCAGAAGAGTCCAGGGTCATATATGCAGCAAGAGATTCAGAACTAAAAATAATTAGAAGGAAAAAATTACCACCTCTGAGGAGCAGGCACTCCACAAAAGCCTATCAAACAGAAGAGATAGCTGGAATACTTTTCTCAGTCAGAGAACTCTTGAAAATTCTTCACTTTTTGGAGATACTGAAGGCAGGCGTCCAGGGAGGGCAGTGGTTGGGACTGCCGGTGGTCAGGGTTTTTTCAACAAAGGTCTAACACCTGGGCACAAACCCAGTCGGGTGCAAACAGCCCTAAGAGGAAGGGAAGCAAGACGAGGCTCGGACCCAGGGCGGGGCGGCCACCCCCTCGGTCGTGGCTCATGACCTGGGGAGACTGCTGACGTATTTTATGATTCCTGTCACACTCCGCTGGACTCCACCTGCTGCTGTTAAGAAATACTATGGAACCATACACTTCAAGACAGTTAAGGTGGTAAACTTTATGTTAGGTGTTTGTTAAAATTTTAAAAGCTTAACGAGTAAGACACTAAAATTTACATTATGTATATTTTACCCCAATTATAAATAAAAATTTTTAAGAAAAGTTTAACTCAGAGTCACACCAATTAGACTTCAGAAAACACTGAGGTTCAAGTCAGTCTTTTCACTCACTGGTGACCAGGCAGGGCAGTGAGGACAGAAAGGGCAAACTGAGCCCAAGGACGAGGACCAGGCCTAACTGCCCCACTGGCTACGGCAGCTCATCTGGGAGGCGGCCTGCAGGTGGAGGGGTGAGTGGGAGAGGTGGGCAGCCGGACCCAGCAGAATCCAAGTGGGAATGAATTTCCACATCCAGGGACACGTGGCACCCAAGAACCCAATTACAGCAAATCACAATTATCTCAAGACAGCCCAACAATAATTCACACTTTAGTGCATATTTACAGACTACCTACCTGCCCTGTGCTAGGTGTGAGGCTTCATTTGCTATGCAAACAGTCTTCCCAAATCTCATGCAAAAACACTCAATTAAGATTTACATACATTACTAAATCATAAAGCAAGAGGTAATAAATGAAGTACTCATGTATCACATCGGGCGTTCTCCAAGTAGGTGCTTACGGAAACTGACGGCAAGTTGCCTTCTGACTTCCCAAACTTTCGCTGGTTACCCAGCTCTCCCTATCTCAGTACTGAGGGAGTCGAGCAGGATGGCCAGTGTCTGTGCGGGTCAAGGCTGGACACCAGGGCTGCCCAGACAGGAAAGCAGGGAGAGGAGGTCCCCTGCAAGGGTCTCCCCCAGCAGACGCCTAGCACCAAGCAGGCATGCAGCAGACAGAGAGCAGGAGAGGGTTTCCACTAACTCCCTCCCTGAAATGATTCACCAGCACAAAAGCAGTAATCACCAGATTTCACACTTTGAAGCTAAAAGCTGAGCTTTCTGATTATGCTCCATTACACTACAAAAGATAAACAATAAGCGCCATAGCTCAAAATTAATATGCCAATCTGACGTCAACAAATCAAGTTCAGAAGAAGTGTGCTGACAGCTGGTTTTCTTGACCTAACTGGATAATCAGACTCTAAAACAGAGGAGTGAGATGACATATCAGAGTGTCCCTAGCTGCCTCCAGCTCCCTATCAGGCCCCCCTTAACAGCAGCCTCACAACAGAGGTGTCAGACAGGGGTGCCCAGGCCCTGGTCACCAGGAGTTCATGCACCTTCACTGGAAGGGCCGTGGTCTTGAGTGCCTATCTAGGCAAACACTTCATCTCCAGTGTTCCAAGTTTCAACCTGCTTTGGCCACATTCTTAGGGCTCCACCACTGAGAACTTGTCAACCATGCCAAACTACAGAGCAGCAAACCTTGTTTATAAGAGGACAGGACACAGCAGCCCCCTGCCTTTGCCCATGACTTCCTGCCGGCAGAATCCCTGCCCTCCCACACATGGCTCTGTCCAGCTGGCCCTCCTACCCACTTGCAACAGAGACGAGACCGGCATAATCACAAACCACTCTGGGCGGTTTTAAGGGTGTGCATCCGAAGGCTGAGGCGAAAGGGATCTTGCAGACTCCTGGAGCCTCTGCTTTGCCATGTCGCAGCCACTCTGCAACCAGGGAGCAAATCAGTGGGCCGGGCCAGTGCTGAGCAGGAGGGGACACCCGAATCAGGCTGGCCTAGCATGGCAACTGACTGGCAGCTCCTGGGGAACACAAAGCTCTGGGCCAGATCCTGTTGGCAACCACACTGCCAGCCTTCCCCAGCACAGCACACCGGCTGCTCCCCAGGGGCCACGGCCAGGTTTACGGAGGTGAGTCTACTTCAGGCACCTCTACACCAAGTAATTCAGAAAAACCACTGCTCCCAAGTGCCTTTCCTCTTCCACAAAACTCCCGCAGATCCCAGCCACCGTCCACCTCGATGGATTCTTGAAGACACCGTGTCCTTGCCTCCTGCTGTGTCTACCCTCCCTTCCAGCAGGCTTTGTCCAGTCCCTTAGGACAAAGGAAAAAGCAGGCTTCCATTCAATAGCAATTAATTGGAAATTAACTCCTACATTTTAGAACCCAAGGATTTAAAATTAAAAGCAAAAAGGGATCAGAGAGGGACAAACACAAGCAATCTTCCATGTCAAGCGGTGGCTGCAGCCGTAATCTCACATTTCCAAGCACGGGGAAAAGGGGCAGCTACTACAGCTGCTGCACTCCTCCCAGTGGTGGCCACCCTTTCCTGGCACACAGGGGTTTTTAACCTCCTAACAGAGCTAGTTCTCCTGAATTCCAAGCTGGGGCACTGTTGGGAGCAGATGGGCTCCCACAGCTCAGGTGGACAGAGCCCATCAGTCACAGTTTCACTGTCCAGATGCTCTTTGCCACTTCCCACAACCCTGGCCTCCCCCAGGAGCACACAGCTCCTGCCCTTCCGTCTCTAGGCCAGCCGTCCTCTGCACTGGGAGCTAACTACTTAGGGGCCCTCTTTTAAACATGGAAAATTTACTTTATGTCTCCTTGTATACTAGTCCACTGAATCTTAAACCAAAAGTTTTGTGGTCTTAACAGACCTCATCAAGATTGGGAAGCTGCTCTCCGCACATCTCAGGCAGGGCTGAGGATGACACTGGCAGATTTCCCAGCAACACAGTCCTAACAGGCTGGCCCTCACCCAGCCAAATAACCCAGCTACAACAATGATCAAGAACGTGAACACAGATAATTTGGGCAAATGGCAAATTAAATAGAGAGGGGGGGGGAGGAAGAGAGAGAGAGGGAGAGGAAGAGAGGGAGAGAGGGAGGGAGAGAGAGAGGGAGAAAGGGGGAGGGAGAGAGAGAGAGAGAGAGAGGAAGAGAGAGAGGAAGAGAGGGAGAGAGGGAGACAATGCGGAAACTGGCTGGGGCTGCGATCCTGTCTTCTCAGACTGAGCTGCTCAGGATTGGGCCTCTGACTCTATACTTATCCCTCAGCCTAGTGATCCCTTGAGAGGACTTTGTATGGGGCAGTGCGAGGTGCAGAAAAAAGACAGTCAAAGCAGCAACCAACGTGGTAAGGCCCCGCCACACCCTTGCCAAGATGCTCCCCCGGGCTTGAGACATTCCTTCCCTAGCTGAGAACACGGTCCCTGAGGCAGCAGTCCTCTCTCTGTAGAAAGCCTTCTGGATCCTGCCGAGCAGCACAACCCAAGGCGCCTCTACCAGCAATGTGCCTGAGAACTGAGGTGGGGCAAACAGGGAGCACCACGTTGCCAGAGGTGATATTCATGCAGGGAAGGGAGCAGCCCTCCAGTCCTCTGCCCACCTTACAGGAAAATTCAGACTTCTTTGGGACAAACAACTAAAAGAGAGCCTATTCACCAGCTACTGGTTTATAGAGTTTTGATTTTTGTTTTTAACCAAGCTCTCATTTTCATAATCCACACCTCCAAAAGCCACTAAGCTCAGCTAAGATGCAGGAAGTCTCGAAGCCTGCTCTTGACACGAGAATTCCCCACCTCTGGAACTCCAAGAAACAGCGCAACTGCAAATGTGGGCAGCAGCATGGAGTGGCGGGGGTATGTAAAGGAAACAACTGCAGCTAATCTAGAAAAGGCCAAAGCTTGCAGATCTACTTCTCATATACTCATGATGCACCCAGGGATCTTGGCTAATGAAGCACTGTACGTAACAACTCAAATGCACGGGGCCCAGGGCAACAAGGCCTCAGGCTCCATAGCTCAGTGGGCCCCTCACGCAGGGCAGTGCGCCCCTCTCTGGCCCTGGGTGCCCCCATGGCACACCCGGGTAGACGACCCCATGGCATGGGGCGCAGTGCCTGGGCACCAAGCCTGCACGTGGCTGGCACACAGTACTTGTTCTGGGCCTGGGCACGGCAGGCCTCAAGTCATTTCCAGAACATTCTGGAGGGGAGTGCACGTGTTCTAACCCCACCCACCTCAACAGGAAGCAGCTGCCCTCTGGGCGGCATGGACTACAGCAGGCGCAATGGAGTGGCAGCAACTTTTTTGGTCAACAGGACTTTTTAAAAATTACTTTATAAATCTAAGTCTGTTCCCAGAAACCTTGTTTTCTAGGCAAATGCAGATTAAAATAACCCAGCTGCAACAATAATCAAGAACATGAACACAGATGATTTGGGCAAATTAAATACTTGGTGTTTGCTTTGCTCTCTGCCTGAAATACCTGGGATAAACATAGAAATACATGCTGATGCACATGCAATGGCCACTTTGCTTCCACAAGTGCCTCATCTCACAGAGACACCACAGGAACTCACTCCCCAGTGATTCCTACTCAACAGCCTCTGACCACCTACCCGGTACCAGACACCGTCCTACTACACAGTCTGCTGTTTCCAACTCCGTGCCACCTGGCTTCAATCTCTTCACAAAAGAACACTATAAAGTGAAAGGCCTGCTCTCATTTAGAGGATTAAAGTACCAAGAAACAAGTTCATGAGCTTCTCTTTTCTCAGCAAAAACTTTCCCCAGTAGACCAGGTGTCCCAAGGGCTGGACCAGGGTCTAACTCACCTGGGTCCTGGGCTCACAGGGTCCACCGGGGTCAGACGGCAGGGCCTGGCCAGTGAGGGGGAGGGTACAGGTCAACACCAATCAGGGAAGGCCAAGGCATCCGAGTATGACCTCCACCTTCCAGACCAGTCTGTCCATCCAAGAACCCTGGGAGGAAGTGGGAGGAGACAGGAGGGTCCAAGCAGAGACACCTGCTCTCCCTGGCCTCCTGGGAGATGAGCCACCCTGTGATTCAGGTCAAGACCCAGCCCTCCAGTCAAGTTCAAACAGGTGAGAGACCTGAGAGCATGTGCACTAGACCCCACCCCACTCCTGGTTCCCTCCTGTCATCCCTCCGCTTCCACCACCAGCCTTGGTCAGCGCCTTGTCCGAGGGTCATGGCTCACGTCTGACCTCTAGCTCTGGGCTCCACCCTCCACTGGCTGGGACGCTGCATCACTGCCCAGCGCAGAGACACCTATCGAAGCCTTAGGTCGCCCACCACCTCAGGCTGGGCCCCCAGTGCTGCTCTCTCCAGAAGTGCTCCTCCTGCTGTCCGAGCTCATCCAGTCCCTGCCACTCACTCAACGAGTGTCCCCTCCCCCGCCCCAAGCTGTTTCCACAGCACGCCCTGGCCCACTTAACCGGGACACCTGCTCCCACAACACCCAACCCAGCCCTTCAATGCAACAGGGGCTCAGCAAAGATACGGTGCGTGACACAGATCAGCATTCTTCCTCGAACGCGGCACGCTCCCCAAGTTCAGCCCCTGCCCCCTTACCACTGCAGCACCGGCTGGGCTCTCCTGGTGTCAGGCATGAGAGTTCCCAGCACGGGAAGCAGAAGGCACCCCTTCCTGATGCAGCGGCCGCCCCAGGCTACCTAAAGCTCGCTTCCTCCATGACTGTCTTCCTCAGACGAGCTGTGGCTTCTCGGCACCTTGAATGCCCAGTTCTGCCGCGAGGAGGCCGGCTGCTACCACTTCAGCCGAGGGTACAGGCTCTGCTGGATCTGGAGCAGTGGCCCCACATCAGAATCACCCACGCAGGGGACTTAGAAAGCTGACGCCTGGCTCCCTCCCAAACACTCTGATGTCAGGATTTCAACGTGAAAAGCCTGCTCTAAAGACAGCAGCTCTGGAAGAGAAGAGGGGGAGGGCAGTAAGGCTCAGGGCAGGCCGCATGGAGGGCAGGCCCCGAGGGATATGCAGAGGGGCAGCGAGGGAGAGGGCTCGGGGCGCAGGCACTCACCCCTCCACCCCCGCCCTGGGGCAAGGACTCCATGATTCAAATTCCCACCCGGGCCTCAGGCCCACAGACCCAGATCCTCTGTGGAGTCTCTCCCAGATGTCCAGGCCCCAGAAAACAACCCTGTGCTGCTCAGAGGCGGCACTGGCACATGGCACATCCAGAAGCAAGGCCAGTTCTCTCCCTCTGGTCCACCTGGCCCTCCTCAGGTGGCAGAGGCTGAGCAGCCCCTGGACCCACCCTGACGCTGTGGCGTGAGCGCAGGCACCTCACAGCAGCCTCCAGGTGCTGCCTACACTTGTCTTGTCACCAGGGAAATGGGGGCCTCATGTGGTGACACATCAGCTCCCGTCCGGTGCTGCAAAGGCGAAGCCCTCCACAGACTGCCTCTGAGGCCATGACTTCCCTGCACTCAGCCCCTGTGACAAGGGGTGTCGCATCCTGATGCCGTAACACCTAAGGCTGCTG